>VZTT01048643.1:0-13276 GCA_013400855.1 Buphagus erythrorhynchus
GGGGACAGGGGACAGAGGGGGCCGCTGGCACCCCCCGGCACCGCCCGGGGACCCCTGGCACCCCCCGGCTGCGGCCCCGGGAGCGGCGCGGTGCGGGAGCGGCGCTGTCAGCCGGGGCCAGCCCGGGGCCGTGTGGGGGGACAGGGACAGGCCGTGTGAGGGGAGAGTGACAGGCCGTGTGAGGGGACAGGCTGTGTGAGGGGCAGGGGACAGGCCGTGTAAGGGGACAGGCCGTGTGAGGGGATAGGGAGCTGTGTGAGGGGATTGGGGACAGGCTGTGTGAGGAGCAGGGGACAGGCTGTGTGAGGGGCAGGGGACAGGCTGTGTGAGGGGCAGGGGACAGGCTGTGTGAGGGGCAGGGGACAGGCTGTGTGAGGGGCAGGGGACAGGCTGTGTGAGGGGCAGGGGACAGGCTGGGTGAGGGGACTGGGCCAGGCCATGTAAGGGGTGGGGAGAGGGCTCAGGGGCTCAGGGCTGCGCACCCTCAGCTGTCAGGGGACACCTGAGTGTCTGTCTTGCCCTGCCCTCAGCAGCATGGGCAGGGTTTTCCAGCAGGGAGTAATTGCTGGAGCAGTGGCACCAGGCCAGGAGCGTGCCAAAGGATAATTGAGGTGTCTGTCATGTGCTCTGTGTTCTCCTCAGCACAGTGCTGTGGTGTGGGAGCAAACAGCTATGCTGGGTTTGATGGGGGCCTTGACAGAGTTTCACCTGCATGGGTGGCTTGTCCTGGTGGCTCAGAGGGTCAGGCTCCCTGCCCTGCTACAATTCCTGATAAATCCTGCTGGGATTTCCCTGCCCAAGGCAGGGAGGAGTGGTACTAAATAATCTTCAAGGTCCCTTTCCAACCCAAACCTTTCTATGTTTCACTTTTCTGCCTCTCAAGATAATCTCAAAAATAATTTCCCTGAATCATGTCTCAGGAGAGCAGTGTTCCAGCTCCTTGCAGACAGGTGTTTGTGCTGTTTGTCCATTCCTTACGCTTTGTTTTCCATGTATACAAACATGTCAGGATGTGTTTAGTGTGTGACTCTTCAGGATGTGCCCCGAAGGCATTTGAATGGCACTGGAATTTCATTAGCATGCCATTGATGATATCATTCTCCTGAAGTGTCTCTTCTCCTGGAAGGCTCACAGCACAGGAGATGGAAATATTTTCCATGCTGTTCTCAGTGTTCCCTTTTCACTCATCAGCTGCAGCAGCACCCTGGGTTTCTTTGGAATCAGTCTCAAGTCAGGGTCGTGCCCCTCTTTCCAGACACATCCCAGTGCTGCTTCCAGCTTGGGAATCCCTGCACAGGCAGGATGTGGAGCTGCTGGGGAGAGCCCAGAGGAGGCACCAGGATGATCAGAGGGATGGAACAGCTCCGCTGGGAAGAAAGGCTGGGAGAGTTGGGATTGTTTGCCTGGAGAGGAGAAGCTTTGTGGTGACCCCATTGTGACCTTCCAGTACATGCATGGAGACAGATGGAGAGGGACTATTTCCAAGGGCCTGGAGTGACAGGACAAGGGGGAATGGCTTCAAAGTGTCAGAGAGTGGCTTTAGACTGGATACTGGGGAGAAATTCCTCCCTGTGAGGGTGGGGAGGCCCTGGCACAGGGTGCCCAGAGAAGCTGTGGCTGCCCCTGCATCCAGCCAGGTTGGATGAAGCAACCTGGGATAGTGGAAGGTGTTGGAATGAGGGATTGGAATGAGATTTTTTTTAAGGTCCCTTCCAACCCAAACAATTCTGAGATTCTCTGTCCTTCGTCACAGCCCTGCAGCAGAGCACTTAAATATAACAACAAAGGCTATTTGTTGACACCTCTCGAAGCCCAAGTGCCTCGTTTGCACTCTGTGCTGTCATTTAGAAAACCCAGAGTTATTTTGAGACGTGAATTGTTCCTTGTGCTGTCAGCAGGGACACACTCAGAAATGTGCACCTTGCAGGTCACCCTGTGCTGCCCTTGTGCTGACAGCATTCCCTTGAAACCTGTCATTCCCCTTGCACATCCTGCTGCTCCCTGCTCCCAGGCAATTGTAGGGATTCAGAGAAGCCACGTGCATGACAGATGATTACAGGGGACGTGAAAGCCCATGGGAAGGGAGGTGGGAAAGGTGACTGCCCACTCCATGACATTTTTGTCATCTCACAATGGCACTGGTGTTCAGAAGTAGAGCTTGAGGAAGAAAATGTTGGGGATTCAAAGCTGTTGGATGTAAATATCAGTGGTTTTTCTTCTCAGTTCTGGATTGCTCTCACACTGTAGCTGAAAACACCATTTTTGTCCATAAGGTGAGTTTCTCCTGTGGAACTTCCAACTGATGTTTGTTCAGCAGATAAAGAGGGATGAAGCTGATGGAAAAGCCACATGAAGGACAGAAGGCTTTATGGACATGGGAGTCCCAGAATTTCCAGACCAGGAGGTCTGAATGTGTGTTTGGAAAGCCCTGTCTGTCTGTGAATGTTGCTGAGCTCCCAGACCACTCTGGAACGAGGCCTTTCAGCCTGAAGCCTTGGCTGTCAGTGCAAATTGTTCCTGTACCATGGGGAATAGTTTAGCCTAAAACTAAATGCCTTGTTCCTATCAAACGCCAGTTTGAGGATTTAATTTTTGATTCTAGGTAGGGTAGTGACATGAGTCAAGTTTGAGCTATGAATCAACCAAGCTGTTGAGAGATGAAAATTATGATTTTGGGGTTTTTTTGAAAGACTAATCCTGTCAGTCCCTATTTGTGACATTTAAACTTTATATATTATATAAAAATGATAACGTGCTTCTGTCAATTGCTGCTTATTGTACTAAAACCCTTTTGGTTGGTGGGTTTTATGTAGTCTGGTCATGAAGAAGTGAAGTGGAACTTGTTAAACAGGTGATTCTCAGCAAAGGGAGCCTTAGTGAAATCACTTCTGTTTAGAATTTTATATCTAGATTTGCCTGTAACAAGTCTAAGGGAAAGAAACGGGCAGAAACTTTAATTCAGGATTAGCAACATGGCTTGCAATAGATGTGTGGCCTCAGTCTGAGGTTTAAAAATGTGATTTTGCTGTAATTAGTGGAAAAGCTGCTCTATAACTAATTGTACAATGTAGGAAACCTGCACTGGTTTCTGCATGTTCAGGATTGTGATGCTGTGTCCATGATGGGTAGCAGAACTAGGAGACCTCTGGAAACAACAATCTCTTCATTCATGAACCAAGCTCTGCTCCTGTGTTAAAAACCCATCAAATGCCAAGTTCAGGGAAATAGGGCAGAGAGAGAGGCTGAGTCCCACCTGGGCAGGGCAGAACCCCAGCCATGGAGGGGTCCTGGTGCCAAAAACACTCCCAGCTGACTCTCAGTATCTCTCCAGGCAGCTCAGCAGCCTGTGATGAGGCAAGGCCTTCTTCCTGTGCTGTTCTGTGCCATGCACAGATATGAAGGGCACAGTTACTATCTCCCAGATACATTAGGCAGCTGCAGAATGGAATTGGCAGGAGTTGTCTTTTGGCCTGGCCAAACGATGTTTGGTGACACAGCAGAAAGGGGAAGTTGGCAAACAGCTGTTGGAGCAATCTCCTAGTCACAAGCAGCTGTTTGCTGCTTCCCCTCCTGGCTGCCCTGGGAATGTGTTTGAGAGTAGCTGTGGATTTCTCACAGTCCTCGTGGGAGGGGCAGAAGTGACAAGTGCAGAAGTCACCTTTTGCAGCCTGGAATTATCCTGGAGGAGCACGTGGGGTAAGGAGTCCTTGAACTTGGCCTGTAGCGCTGTGTTTGTACAGCACCAAAACCCGTGACCCATCTGCTTGCTTTCCCCGTGTTCTCAAGCACCCCTATTAGAAATGATTACTTGCTGACTGCTCATATGCTCTATTTTTCTCTTCTTCAGAAGTCCAAGAAGGGAGCATGGACCAGCCCAGTGGAAGGAGTTTCATGCAAGTTCTGTGTGAGAAATACAGCCCTGAGAACTTCCCCTACCGCCGTGGGCCTGGCATGGGGGTGCATGTCCCAGCAACTCCACAGGGCTCACCTATGAAAGGTAAGTTCTGCTATTTCTGAGCATCTGGGAGGGTGCTAGGGGAATCAACTGAGAGAGGAATCTCCCTGAATTGCCCAGAAAAAGAACTGTCACAATGTGGCTTTTACACAGAGAGTTGAGAGACTGCAATCTAACAAAGGTAGAAAGTGACTGAACTGGTTGCTGTAAAAAACCAGATTTCTCTACAGCATGACAGAATCAGAATTAGAGAATAGAGTAGAATCAATTGGGTTGGATCCCTTCAGGATCACCAAATTCCAGCCCTGTGGGTGGAAGATGGACCTAAGGCCCTGTGCAGTTTTGAGGGTTCAGCAGTCCTTGGAGCTTTTCTTCAGGCCATTGATCCTATTTTATTATTGGCTGCAGCAACAGGTGTTTTGGCAGAGGTGGCTTAAAAATACATAAAATATCTAAATTTGAGGTTGGTTCCCATGCCACCAGCTTGCTTTGATGCCTGCAGGGACAGGAGCTCAGTGTGCACAGGAGGGGACATATTTCAAGCAGAGTGATGAATTGTTGAACCTCCAGCCAGGCTGCTTTTGTCACAAGTGCCTCAGGTGAACTTGCAGTGTACTTTGTCATCTCAAGGCACCAAGTGCTTTGTGACCTAGTGAAGAATTGCCCTCTCCTGTGCTCCTGACCTTGCTGCCTCGAGGGAATTTAGCCAGATGTGTGTCTGAAGCTCTGTGCTGCTCATGGATGTCCTTGAGCCTCCCAGACTGCAGAATCTGTGTCACCATCTCCTCTGAACTAGATCCATGTGACACCCTTTACTCTTCCCTCACTCTCTGATGTTGGCATTTAATTCTTGGTTTGTATGGATGGGTCTGAGACTCACATTGATCCCATCAGAGCTGCCCCTGCTTTGTGTCACATATCTTGCCCATTATGATCTGTAGGAGTAATCCAAACATCCATCAGGTCAATTTGTGTCATAACCAGCCCCAAAGGGGAAAATAGCCATGGAAATCAGCTGGATGAAGTTTCCAATAACTGGGTTTGACAGAGGAGAAAAAAGGGCCTGAATTCAGTTGAGGATAAAACACTCTCAAAATGAACAAGAACAGAAAAATGGCCTGATGGAATGTTCAGTCAGTGCCATCTCTGCAGATAAATTTACCTCTCTCCTGCTCACCTGAGCTGTTTGTGTGCTGAAAAGAGGCCATGTCTTAAAATATGACTGAGACATGACTTACAAATACAGCATTAATAGTTCCCAAAATGCCACACTGTCCTTTTAAGAAACCAAACACTTATGAGCCAGAAAACTTGGAAACCCAGATCACCAGGTAATTCTTTGCTGCTAAAATTCTTTCTAGTCATGTAGCTGTCAAGTGTTAAAGAGAAAAGGGGCCACCTATTTAGGAAAAAGCTTGTGGTTAGATTGTAATGGATTTCAGTACTCCAGAGAGGTGGGAAAGCCATGTTGTACATGAAGGAGTGTAAGACTGATGGCTTGCCTTGGCTCAACGTGGATTTCTTGTGTGGAAATTGTTTCTTGTTACAAACCCCCAGCTTTTTGTCATGGTTTAACCTTAGCACAGCAGGCTGTGATTGAGGTCCAAGCCCTTGGTTGTAGCTTTGAGTACATTTGCATGAAGAGGAGCTGGAGCTAAACCAGAGCAGAATGGAAAGGCAGAGCAGAAACCTTAGTCTATGCATAAATGCTGAATGCTCTACACTGAACCTTGGGAAGGGAAAGCTTAGAAAGGAAATGTTTAAATACCTCCTAAGATATGCTTAAATACCTTCTAAGAAATGTTTAAATACCTCCTGGCTGTTACTAGGCCCAAGTGGGCTCAGGGCTAGAGGATAAGGGATTCTGACTGTGCAGCTGACACTCCCCTAGTCCTGTGTCCTATCTGCAGCAGCAGCTGCCTGGGGAAGAGCAGAAGTTGTGGCAAGGACTGATAGGAGACGAGCCATAAATGACAAAGGACAGGCCTGAAATACACAGAAGTACATGGAAGAACTGAAGAGCACTGATAGGAGTGGTACTTCATGTTTACAACCAGGGCTTCAGGATGGTGTCAGTTATAAAATCCGTGTTTAACCTGAAATCGGTGTAAATTCTGACATTGCTGGTAGATTTCTCTTTCTGGCTGTAACATCCATGTTTGGGGCTGGGTTCTGTAACTCCAAGGCAGTGCTGAGCAGAGGCAGTTTCTGTTTTTCCCTGTGCCAGACCGCCTGAACCTGCCCAGTGTGCTGGTGCTCAACAGCTGTGGCATCACCTGTGCCGGGGACGAGAACGAGATCGCCGCCTTCTGCGCCCACGTCTTTGAGCTCGACCTCTCTGACAACAAACTGGAAGACTGGCACGAGGTAAAATGGTGATGGGCACTTACTGGGCACTTTTCATAGCAATTACTGACTGTAAATGCGTTGCATTGATGAGAATTCCATTTTTGTGGCTTCTTTCTCCTCTCTGATGGTGATGTTTATTTATTTCGACAGCAACTGAGCAATACATGTGATGAAATTAATCCAGTGTGGCACTTCACTCCTGTGCCTTGTGACTTACAGTCATGGCCCGTGGGTGAAAAAAATCTGTATTTTTATTTTATTTTGTCATGCAAAGCACTGAAACTGTCATTTCTAACACCAAGAAGTTAATGAGCAGTTTAATTTTTTACAGAGTGGCAGTTGATTCCCAGCTTTGCCACTGTGATGGTGGACAAGGTATTTATTCCCTCTCCATATTTGTTGCCTTATCTGCAGAACAGATTTAATAATATTTACCACAAAGAGTATTTCTGCAGCCTCATTAATTAATGCTAAATGCTGTTGTAAAATGCTTTGAAGTGCTTGGGTGAAATAATGCTCAATAAATGCAATGTAACAGGAGTGAAACAATCTCAATCCATTCAAGTGTCATTAAGTTCCTCACTAGATTATGCTATCCTTTTATGTTAGTGTTTATTGTTGGATTATGTGGAAAAAAATAAGATATTATGGGGTTTGTGCCATCAGATTCTCATGTCTTTAAGCAGAGAGGGAATGCAGTGTTTGCAGTGTCCCAGCTCAGTGGGGTTGACCTCATATGTGGTCATACAGTGGTCACTCACAAGCTGCACATCTCACACCTGTCTGTGTTCAGTCTCCTCAGGCTGCCCTGGAACTGAAAGGCTTCTGTGTGTGCTGGCCCCTTCCTCTGAGACAGGATTAAGTTTTCACAGCCCATCCACACCAGATAAATATCTCCCCACCCCTAAAAGCTGCCTGTGCTGGGGATTCCAGATCCCTGGGTAGCCTGTTCCCATGCTTAGCTAATAACTTCATAGGCTAAACTGTGCAATTTAAGTCTCCTGTGCTGCAATTTCAGCCAATTTCTGCCTGCCCTGTTCTCAGCAGGCAGGAGAAGCATCATCACTGCTCCTTATACAGCAGCTTCTTACACCTGCTAAGAATTTTAATGCCTCCTTTCTTTATTTTAGTATAATGCTGAAAAAAATACCATTCTTCCAGTCATCCATCATAAGCCATTTTTTCCTAAATCCTGTGTTTTTGCTGGACTGATGTCATCCAGTTTTCTACTCAACTCCTGAGGTGTAGCACCCAAACCATGACATCACCTGAGAGGAGGTGTGAAGTGAGGCAGGGTTGTTACCTCATGTTTGCCACACTTAAATTCATGAGACAATTACTCTTTGCCAACAGCTGGGCATTTATTGACCCCTGTGTGCCATGGTCTGCCCATCTGTGCCCATCCCAACTCTGCTTTGTGGGGTGGAGCCCTCCAGCCAGGTGTTCTCTGACCCAGAATTATTTCCTGCCTTGATGTCTGCTGGTGTTTGAAGTGCTTCCCACTCAGTTCCCCAGTCGAGGAGGGAATTAGGGACTGGCTGAGCTCTGTGGGAGCAGTAGGAAGCTGGACAAGTGCTCAGTGTTGGCCATGGAGGCAGGAGAAGTGTCCATGGAGGCAGGAGAAGTGTCCATGGAGGCAGGAGAAGTGTCCATGGAGGCAGGAGAAGTGTCCGTGGCCCCCTGTGAGTGAGGGCTGGCTCCTGGAACGTGCTCAAACTTGGGCTTGAGGTGGATTTTATGACCCCTCCCAAGGGACTGCATTTCTCTTATCAAGCTGCTCCTAGAGTGTAATTAAATGAACTCTTGAAGAGAATGAGCAATTAACCAATCCATCTAGATCAGGAATGGCTGCAGTATGAATTACAGGTAGATATCCCTGTGTTTTTCCCCATATCATTGCTCTGTGATGATTCCACAGGGCCCCTTTTAGGAGGTGGGATATTATTGCCACAGGTCCGATTACTGCCTGATACACATTTCTTACTTTCTTTTTTTTTTTCTTCCCTCCCCATTTAGGTCAGTAAAATTGTGTCCAACGTCCCTCACTTGGAGTTTCTAAACCTGAGTTCCAACCCTCTCAGTTTGTCCGTTTTAGAGAGAAGTTGCGCTGGGTCTTTCGCTGGCGTCCGCAAACTTGTGCTCAACAACAGCAAAGCTTCCTGGGAAACAGTGCACACCATCCTGCAGGAATTACCAGAGTAAGCCTGGGAATCTGGGCATTTACTGCACTCAGGTCAAGGCTGGGTTATGGAGTCATGTGGTGAGGCATGAGGGGGCTGTGAGGATGTAAACATCAGTAGAGAAAAAGGGATGTTTTTCTTTAGGAGTTTGGGAACTCCAGGTGAGTGCTTTACATTGTCCTAAAAACCAAACTTGGGTGGTGCTGCAAAGCCTAGGCCTTCTCCTCCTCCAAACCTAAATACCAGAGATGAATAATGACCCCAAAAATGTAGGAGGGTCACACTTCCCTCTGAGGCACTGTGCAGTGAATGGTGCAGGGCATACCTGTTAAATGGGAGGTACCTCTGAGGGTCTGGCCACTTGTCAAGGAGTATTTCATCCTGCTTTTCTCTGCTAAGGTGTTGATTTCTGTGGTTTGGTCATGGGCCACCTTGGCATTCTGCTCCCATGAATGTCCTCAGTGGCTTCGTTTTGATGACAGATCCCTCTTTGTGCAGCTTTGTAAGCAGAGATGATGACCACAGAATGTCCTGTGTGGCCAGCCTACACTTCTCTGGGATTGGGAGAGTTCAGTTGTCGGAAAACTTAGTGAGACCTGCTCTTTCTTTAATGAGAGTCTTTGGCAGTGATGTGGGGGAAAAAAATCATCATCAGTGTTGTATCAAAACCCCATTTGAAATTAATTTGAGAGAACTGAGAGCAGGTCCCAGTCACCGTTGGAGCTGAGTTGGTGGCTTGTTGGGCACAGATGTGGAAGACAACCCCAACCAATCTGTTACACAATATTGGGAGAGACTCAGGGAACATTTAAAAGGTTTTTTAAATCTCTGAAGATACGGATGGGAGCAGAGATGTAGTTGAAACACTATGTGGAGTGCTCAAAGGCCTTCTGTACACCAAGGTTCTCAGAGCTGTTACAGAAAGTTGTGTTAAAATCACATAGAATCGATGACATGATCCTTTCTGCCCTGTGCAGCTTGGAGGAGCTCTTCCTGTGCCTTAATGACTACGAAACAGTGTCTTGTTCTCCAGTGTGCTGTCAGTCTCTCAAGCTACTCCACATAACTGACAATAATCTTCAAGACTGGACTGAAATTCGGAAGTTGGGAATTATGTTTCCATCACTGGACACACTTATCCTGGCTAACAACAACCTCACAACCATTGAAGAGTCAGAAGATTCCCTGGCAAGGCTCTTCCCCAACCTAAGATCCATCAACTTGCACAAGTCAGGTGAGAGCCTGGAAGCTGGGATGGCTTTTGTTGGTTGATCAGAGTCTCTCCTCCTGTACAGATGACAAGCACTGAACTTGCCCATCTGTGGGATTTTCCTGCTGCTTTGGGTAGTCAGTCATTATTAAAGATGAGTCACAGCAGTGTGGACCAGTTAATCAAAATGAGCTGGAAAGGTTTTTTATATTGGTAGTTTCCCTCTGTTTCCCATCCCTGCCTCAGGTATGCCTGGCTGGGGAAGGATAAATAAATGTCTGGCAGTGGAGAGGATGAAAGAATCCCATTTTCCCTTTATTCCCTGTTTTATCTCGGGTAAAATGAGGGCATGTGCAGGTATGCAGTGTGGATCAAGCATCCCCCAGCAGAAGCTGTCTGTCATCTGTGCTCAGTCATTACAGCCTCACAAGTGATGCTGGAAGCTGCTTTTACACTCCAGCCCCAGAGAATTCTCAGCCAACGCTCCAGAAAGAGAATGAGCAGTTGGAATATTAGGAAGAGCACCCTGTGCTGGAGAGAAGGAGCTGCAGGGCAGCTTGTGGGGGCTGTGACATGTTTGTGTATGACACACAGAAGAAATTCATCTGCAGGAGCACTTCATGCACCAGCAGCTTTTGTTTTTTACAGCTTTATATGCTGTGCAAGTGCTGCTGAAGTCTCAGGCAGGTAGAAGGGACTTTATTAACATGTCCTACAATGTAAGCATCAAGGAATCCCTGTAATAAAAGCTTAACTAGAGGAGGAAAAGCCTGTTAAGCTGCATTTGAAAGCACTGTCTCACCAAGGAACAAGTGCTCTTCTGGTAAGTAGTTTTGCAGTTTTGATGCCAGGTGCTTAAGAACTCTGGGCTCTGTGTTGCATTTTGATGTTTTTGGAGCTGAAAGTCAAACAGGAATCCCAAGGAGCTTGTTAAAACTTTTTGGGGGGTTTTAGAGAAAGCTGCTGCACTCTGAAGTTCTGGCAGGCAAAGACTCCAAGATGAGTTGTGTTGATCTCACCACACAATCACGGCTCTGCTGAGCTCAATCCTCAGCTTGGTTTTATTTTGCCCTCCCTGCTTGCTTTGTTAGCCCAAATGTCAGGTCTTGAGGGAGCTGAAAATGAGCTAAAACCCTTTTCATTAAATGGCTGGATGTCTTCTGGGACTGTTTCACCGTTGGGTTGTGAGCAGAAATGGCACCCAAGCTGGTTGTGTATGGGAGGTAAAGCCATTTAATGGCTGTTTAGTGATGCCTGGAATGAAAGAAGTGCTGGTAACTTTAACATTCTGAAGGCAGCATCCCTTTATAAACATCACTGATACTGGTCAGTCCCCAGCAGTGAGGCCAAAGGCTGAGTGGTCCATAAAAAACCCATGGAGAGCATCCTTCTAGACTTGGAAACAGCACAAGACAATTTCAGCTCCTCTGTCTTGTAAGCAAATGTAGATTTTTTTTTTAGCAGCACATGGTGAGCAAAAAGCCAACTTCTCAAAGGAGCAGCAGTGACATTCTCCTGTCACATATGTTCTTTGGCTGTGTCTGATTGTCTTGGATCCATGATGTGTTTTCTGTGTTTGTTAACATAGATCTTTCCTCCTGAGCAGGTCTGCATTGCTGGGAAGACATTGACAAGTTAAATTCTTTCCCCAAGCTTGAGGAAGTGAAATTGCTGGGAATTCCTCTGCTGCAGTCTTACACCACTGAGGAACGCAGGAAGCTGCTAATAGCCAGGTCTGTTGGTTTGTTCTGCTCAGCAGAAATGTGACAAGGCAAGGAAGGGGTGGGAGCAGGTAATCAGAGGAGGAGGCTGGCAGGAGATGAAGTTCTGTGTGAATGCAGAAAGATTGGGGCTTGATTTGTTGGGTGGGAACAGCTCATCAGAAGAAGAGGTTGGTAGGAGATGAAGTTCTGTGTGAATGCTGAAAGATTGGAGCTTGTTTTGTGGAAAAGTCAGAGAAGTGAAAATGTTAAATCTGTCTGCTCTGCTTCTCAGGGGATTTTGTGAGTCTCCTGCAAATCTGGGCACATGTGGTGGATATCTGTGGTGAAATGAAAATGCTTAATTTTGAATGTTCTTGAGAAATTACATGGAACTTTCCTGCTCTCTCAAAGAGATTGAGGCCTGGCCTTCCTGGCAGGAATTCTCATGGTGTTAAAGCTGAGGCACTTCTGATGTGACTGCCTTGTTGGTGAGCCTGTCTGGGCTCCCCTCCTGGCTGACTGTGGCTCTTGGTGTGTGCCTGCAGGTTGCCATGCATCACCAAGCTCAACGGCAGCATCGTGGCCGACGGCGAGCGGGAGGACTCGGAGCGGTTCTTCATCCGCTATTACATGGAGTTCCCTGAGGAGGAGGTGCCTTTCAGGTAGGAATTCTCAGTCCTGAGTGGAGAGCAGGGACAGAAGGGTGGTCACTGGCCAGGTGATAGGAAATATGTGCCAGCTGTTCCATGAAAAACACATCCCTCACCTTCCTCTGGCCTTGGCTCCTTCAGTCTGTTTGGGCTGAAATTGTTGTTACTGTTGTCTGATGACTTGTAGGGTCACTCCTGAGGCAGATTTGGTCTTAAAAGTGCCTGTGTCAAGTGCCATTAAACAACAGGACTGTTCAGTTCATGACCTTCATTGTTTCCTGGCCTCTCCCATGGCTCCCTTCATAATCCACCTGTGTTTGGGAGTGCCCAAAGCCAGGACACATCGTGCTCTCCACTGCCAGGCCAGGGTATCTAATTCTCTGGACCATCTGGTGTGTGGATGTGGCTGGCAATGGGAAGCTGTCCCCTCACTTTCAGGCCTGCAAATCACAAGTCTGATGGGTTTTCTTTGCCAAAAAAGTGCATCCAATGATCCGTTCATCTTGGTAAACTAATGAACTTGGACAGATGCTGTTCAGTCTGTATCTTTTTTGTGCCAGCATCCACTTACTGCTTCTAATGGGCTGAGGAGGGATCATGGAGCATCAGACCACTGCCTTTACCTGCCCTCTGCCCTAAGCCCTCATGTGCTTTTGGACAGCAAAGCTTTATTATCCCTTTTTTAGAGAAAAGGGTTAGGAGAAGAGTGTGTGTGTGACTCTGAGGGCACAGACAGAGGTGGGGACACACTGAAGGTCACAGGTATGGTCTGGCATGGATGACAGAGGTACAAATGTGTTTTCCTCAGTGTTTTCCTCTGCTTAACTCTCAGCTAAAATGCCTGTTGTTTTTCTTGTTTTCTGTGACTTGCCGATCCAGTAAGGGGGTGGGAAGGCTGGAATGGGGAATGAGGGCATGGCATTTTGTGTGAGTATTAATAGGGTCAGTGATTATAAGATTTGTTAAAAGCATGCTGGGGTCAGTTCAGAGGCAGAGGGCACTCATGCAGTCAGGGAGACAGGACAGCTGGTCCTTTTTCTGAGGACAAGTCCTGACTTGTAATTTTAGAAGGCCTTGAAGGGTGAAAATTGAAGGAAATATTGGAAGGAATAACAGCAGAGACAGAGAATGCAGGAGAGAGGAAGGAGAAGGGGAGACTGGAACTGTGAGCTCATGGTGCTGCTCCCAAAAGGGGTTAATTTCCATAGCATTTCATATTTCTTGTGTTT
>VZTT01048698.1:334-25207 GCA_013400855.1 Buphagus erythrorhynchus
TTTTTTTTTTTTTTTTGTTGTTTTTTTTTTTTTTTTTTTTTCTCCTCCAACCGGGAATGCTCAAACTGGACTGATGGACATTTCCGAGCTGTGCATCTCCGACCCGCTCGGCTACCACAACCAGTGAGTGTGCCGTGCCGGGACCGGGCGGGCCGGGGGCGGGCTGGGAGCGGAGCTGCGTCCCGCTGCGGGTGGGATGGGGCAGCGACCCCGCAGTCCCGCTGTCCCCGTGCCGCAGAGCCGCCGCCGCCCACCCCCGCGGGGCCCGGCGTGTGCCCGGGGTCTCGGAGCGGGCTGGGCTGGGCTGGGCAGGGCGCACCTCCGCGCCGGCAGGTGCGGCGGAGTCCGCGGAACAGCACTTGGCGGGTAGGCGTGCTGGTGTGTTTCTTTCGTGCCGTGTAACTTCTCCCTCTAATGCTTCATCTCCTAGGAACAGGCAGCTAACAGTGAGCACTGACAGTCCTTCCTGCGCAGTTTTACTTTCCGTCTGTGCTAGGATTTTTATTAGATGAATTACTAGGTGCCTATAAAGAGATGTGCATATAAAATTATACGAAGCAGATCCATTAAAGCACCGTCTTTTATTTTAAAAGTCTGTTTTTCATCTGAAATGCACTATGGAAATTCGGTTTCCCACAGACTACTGTTTTGGATAGCCTGCTCGGGGAAAGAGTGGAGTGAGTCGGAGGGCTGGCAGAGAGACATCCCAAGCTGGGACTGGTGGCTGATACCTTAGCACCTGCTACTGCTCTTTGTATTCCAAAGTGGGCTGTGCCTGGTAATGCTGTGTTTAAAATCACTTTAGCGTGTTAAGTTTGGCTTGATCCTGTTGGGGAAGTTAGGAAACAAGGCAAAACCTTTTCAGCGTTTACATCCAGCTGACTGGAACAATTAATTTTAAATGCATTTCTCCGATAAATCTCACCCTGAGCAGAGTCCTCTTTTGTATGTTTGCATGTTAATCCGTTTGTCACCTATGCAAGTTTTGTGTCATCAGAGGTGGGAATTAAGTAATTTTGCCTATTTCACTGCTTTTGTCTTAAGAATACATTGTATTTAGTAAAATTAAAATAATTAAAATCAAACAAATCATTCATAAATACCCCTCTTTCCTCATTTCAGCTTTTATTTGTCTTTCTGTACCTTGTTTTCTGATATTCCATCTGTCTTTACACTCATTTCTCTTTCCTTTAATCCCCAGCTTCCAGCAGTTTCATTAAAATGAGACTTTGTATTGTTAATAGAAATTAATAATCTAACCCATGTGATTTTCTTTTCCCCACTGGTGCTACACTTGTGGCTTCTCCACTTTGAATTAAAAATAAACAAATAGTTTCTTAAGGGAAATGTATTCTGTATGCTGCTGGGAGTCTTAATATTAAGGCAAAAATAGAAGATGCATTTACCTTCATAAAAAAGAAAAGAACAAAATGGCACAATGAAAACCTAGATCTTCATCACTTACTTTATTGTCTCTTAACTTTTTCCTTTTATTTTTTTGTACTTTTGGAATAGAGAAAGAGGAAGTCAAATAACATTAAAATAGTAAGAAGTAATCTGCATATTGTATTGCCATTCACCCTTTTTACTTTTTCGTGGGCTTTCAGTCAGCTCTCCAAAATGTCAAGTGCACCTTGCCCATATGCACAACTCCTTGGCTGCTGAGTAGACAGATGAAGGTGGCCCTGGGGGAAGTGCCACTGAGCCCCTATGGCTTTACAGCAGACAGAGTGCTGCTTTTTGAGATGAGAAACTGTTGGAGAGCTCTTTGTTTAAAGAGGTGCTTGGTTCTGTGTGCCAACTGACCTTCTCTTTAACATTGTTGAGGTTTGGTAAAATAGAGAAATATAATTTTAAATATTTCAACCTCAATTTTTTCAATGTTTTTAATTTAAAGGAGTACAACGGTGCAGGAAAGTCTGAAAAAAGTTACTGAGAGAAGTAAGATATGAGCAGCTTTAAAAATACAGTCTATATAAAGGTATATGTGCAGTGTCAGGTACTGATTTGATTTACATTCTGGTTTTATTAAGGCTAGATTTCACATTATATTCCTGTAGCTGAGGATGAGTTGGCCCAGTCTATATCTGGTTTAGAAGTATCTTTTTCTCCCACTGTAACACAATTACCTGTGAACATACGAAGTAAATACAGGTGTTGTGTTTGTGTCTGTATCCCTAACTAGCTGTGTGAGCATATTATTCTTAATGTACTGATTTATTCTTTTGACTGCTAGCTATTGAAATTATTTTAAGCTATTTTCTTCCTTTTTTTTTCTTTTTTTAAATTTTAGATACCACTTTTAATTCTCTGGATGGCAATTTTTGTCACATTAAACCTTAAATTAGGAACAAATTTAAAAATATTGCAAACTGCTTCTTCTTGTTTAGTTGCTTGTTAAGCTGTTTAGCTATAGGAAAAAATATGAGGAAGATACTGGAAGAGAAATGGATGTGGTCACTCAATATATGATCCATGTAGTTCCCTGGAAACTGTATTTCACCTCATAATTATTGAAACAGAGAGGGAATGAACAAGGCAAAGGAGAGGAGAGGTGACTCCTTTCACCTTGGAGTTTGATGAGATGTTAATTTTTGTAAAAGTCAAACCCGAAAGGAGTCTGAACAAAACCTAAGCAAAGGAATTCCGTGCCTCTAATTCATTCTTCAGGTTTTGTATTTATCTTCCTCAAGCAGTGAAAATTCCTTTTCCATTGCCTGTGTGCTGATCTAAGTGGTTGCACCAGGAACCTGTGGAAGGTCTGTTTAGCAGGTGTGCGGTTTTTCTCGGTGCAGAATCTGTCAGGGAGAGTAACAAAATGCTTGTTCCTAATTTTGACCTTCTGTGCATGTATTCTAAGACCATGTATGTTTTATTTTCTTACACAGAAATCCACTCTTTAGCAACCGCTTACTACATTTTGGTACTGACCTCTGGGAGAATTGTTCCTGGGGTAGATGATGCAGCTCCAAGAAAGAAGCTTTTGTATGAATTGGAATTTGTTTAAAGCGTTTTCAAATTGGGACATTAAGAAAGGCAGTGATTTGTACCTGCAGTTTTTCTCTCAGGTGAGGGCATATGGTGAGAATACATTAGTTAAACTGTACTGACAGCGCCTGTCTGCGGTGCGGCAGGAAGGGAACGCATCTGCAGACACCACAAATGTACGCTCTGCCATAAGAAATATGTCATTATAACCACACACAAACACGTGTGTGCATCTGTAAATGTTTGTGTGTAGGTATACACACATGCATATGTATGCTCATGTGCAGTACTGGTGTTGGATCTCCCTCATGTGCAAACCTAAGGCTGTTTCAGAAGAGAGTAGAATACGGCATTTTTACTTTCCCGTGTTAACTTCTAAATCTCAGAGAATTTTGTTTTCTGCCTCATTGTAGTTGCTACTAGAAATGTTGATAAGACTAAGAAATTGCCATTTCTGTTTCTTATTAATATTCTACATGACAGATAGAAAGTGACCAAGGAGCCATTATGAAGGTAAAATAAAAATCACTGGCAAATGAGAGCATCCTGCCAGGTGCTATGTCTCTTACACTGTTTCCTCTACAAGAGGTACAAGAAAGACACGCGAGACACTGATGTAATAAAAATAAAAATTATTTTATGAAGAGAAGGAAGAAATTGAAAGGAATTAATTACATATTTGATAGAGAGATGGAATGGTATAATGTTGGAATTTTAAGGCAATGAGGGAGCAAATTCCAGACCCTGCGGCATAGAATTAACAAAGTTGCTGTCACTGACCCTAATGCATAGATTGAAGTAATGTGACTTGATTTCAGAGGTTACTGTAAATCTCCATATTCTGTGAATGGGAGGAAATCTGAGTCAGAGAATCTCAATGCAACTGTCTGCTCTGAATATATCTGAGAGGCTAGGATTGGGAGGAGTTGTTAATTGGAGAGAAGAGGATGGAGTTGTTTGTTTTGTTGACAGAATAAATTGAAAAACCTCTATAAGGAATTGATGTAGTTACTGGGTTTCTGACAAGATTCCCATCATAAAATGGGGTCTCAATACACTAAACTTAGTGAGTGCAGGGCTGATGAGGAAATCAGTACCTTTAGAGTATTTATATTAACTTTTCTCTCCTCTTCTAATTCCACTTGTAAAAGTAAACATGATCTAATCATTATCAATTATTGAGAAATATGGAAAGATCAATATATTTAAAAAATAGGATTTTTTCATTGTATTGATTTGAAGTAATCAATAAATATTGCATTTAGCCTGAGAGGGGAAAGACTTTGGAGAGATTGCATCAGAGAAAGTTGCTGTGATAGAGGTTTCATATCCCATTTTCTTTCTTTCCAAGAGAATGTTGTTCTACTCTCTGTGCCTCTTCCGCTGTTATTTCCCTGCCCTGTTTCTGCACTGTTACTAATGGTCTGAATTTCATGTTGTTTGAAAATACCTGTATTCTTCAAATTACTTCAGTTCAATAAGAAGTTTTGTGCATTGTGTCAGTGGGTCTTTCTACAACATTTTCCACGGCTTGAAGGATACAAATTCTCTTAGGGAACAGAAACAGGGAGAAGGTAAAAGGTTTAAACCTGAGTGTAGATGAAATTTACGGGTTCTGTCATGAGCAAGGTAGAATTTCTCCAAAGAGTGCAAAATGTCTAAGAGAGATTTAATTAAGGAAAGAAATAGTAAAAGCAGGAAAAAAAAAAGTGGTGACAAATCTTGGATAAAAAAGCCAAAATCCTTTCTCCATCTTCTGATTCTAACTTGTGCTCCTTGCTTTAAGAGTTGGGAGTCACAGAGCTGCACATCATCAATTCCAGTATAGACTGCAGAGACTAGGAAATTCTTCCCAGTCAGACCTGTTCTTTATTCTGTGGAACTATTGGTGGTAACATTACAGCCAGGGAGCACAACAGAATTTTTAGTCTGTGCAGTGTGAGCAAGTAAATATAGCATCTTCCCAGAACCCAGCAGTGAGCTTCTTAGGTAATGCTGCTGTAGAAACTGGGGGGAAAAATGGGAAAGATCAGCGTTTCCGTGATGAACTATGAATCAGAATGGTTGTTTGTTTAGTGAAGGGACTTAATAAAGAAGATACATGCTTATGGTGACCTTGCCAAAAAACAAAGGAAACATTTGGTTTCTTTCTCTCTTTGTGGTATTAGCTGCATTTGAGTTTCGAATGTAGTCATTTCTACGTAGCTTGCATGTGTAAAGTGCTTTGTGCCTGTCATTGGGAACAGAACACAATTTAGTATTACTTGTTACTATTAGCCATTGACTTGGCAAGTTTTACTTCTTAGGAATTAAATAGTAATAACTTACTCTTTGCATTTGTTTCCATTCCTGTTATGCTGCCTCTCTCTAAAGCTTTGCCCTGTCTCTTCAGAGCAATAGAGATGCCCACAAAAAAAAATGATGCTTGTAGCTGGAGCACAGTGCACTTTGATTCTTCCAGTGCTTGAGAGTCTGGCTGCTGGCAATGACTGTCCGTGAGGAGAAACATGTCTGCTCAAGGTGGAACGCACTGTATAATAATATATTTGTCATGTTTGTAATTGCAAATGTAATTAGCAAACAAGCTCTGGGGGATTGAGGACTTGAAACTTTCACTGCACATCATTTGACCCTATCTTGACTGGACTGGAGCTTGTATGTCACTGTTAACCCTTGCTGTTCTTGCAGAGTAATGCTCCTTCTGATGTGACTGCTGATAAGTTTCCTGTCTTCTCCCTCTCCTTGGCCCCCCCTCGTCCCCTCCCTCACCCCTCCTTTTTTTTGGCTATGAGCAACATTGTACCTGTATTTGCTTATACCTTCTTTTATTGTGATAGCAAGTGCTTATGTTCCTCCTGTGACACATGCACTAATATTTCCTTCCCTAGCACTCCTGACACAGCCTGGAAAGCATTCTGCAATGCCCTTTGTGAAGAGCACTGGGTACCAGTAAGTGCTTTTGCATACTGAGCTGTTCAGTGCATTCCTATCACCACAGGCAACGTTACTACTCAGTGCCCCTTGCACTTCACAGAGACAACTTGCGAAAAGCAGGTGGCAAGCTGTTATCACACAACCTGCGATGGCTCTCTGTCCCTGCTGAGCTGGAATTTTCTTGCACTCCCTTTCTGAATGGGGGAGGAATAAATATCTAGTAAATCCTATTCGTTTTATGGAATCCTGGCAAATCTCAGTCTAGTCACCCTTAGGATGACTTTTTTGTCCTACAAAAGATATTCCCGATCCATATGGATTTAGTGAACAACGCAAAATCAGTTCATAAAGTCACAAACTTATATGTGCATAGGAAGCAAAAAGGGGCTATTTCACGTTTTCATATTAGTAGTCTCTTTTTTCTTTTTTTATTTTCAAGATAAGATTTAAATTGCAATAAAATTTGTGATAGGATTGTTCTTGTTTTGGACTGAGTTCTATTTATTCTTGCATTTTTGTATACGTGAAAGGAAATCAGTTAAATGTAGAGAGGGGTGGCTGTTTTTATATAATTTTTGTCATGACAGTAAGGATGTGCCGCAAATATTGCATGCTGTTGAAGGCTTGGAAGGAAAAGGAAACCTATTCTAGTTTATTCTTGGTAGGATAAGAGTGTTTGATGAGGACTCCTTTCTGTCCAAATTTTCCTTTTCCATTCCTGGAAACTGTGTTTAGTTTACCATTTATTGTAAGAGTCATATATTTTTCTTAAATCAGCATAACCTATAATGTGGGTGATGGAAGTGGGACCTCCAGCTTAGAGTATCCTGCATAACAGGAGAAAATTTCTTACAGCACCTTTTGTTTTGAATTGATTGTCTGTGTTTTACTGCAGATCTTTTTACAAGATTTTTTTCTTGCTGTATGTCTGCTGGTCTGAAAGGCTGTTTGTGCATACAGCATATTAAGAAGTGTTATTTTCTAGGTTTTCCCCCCCTTTTTCTCATGTCACTTTAAAGTTCCCTTTTGTAATAATGGCCCTCAATCTCCGGTGATGGAGCCGTCACTGTGAACAATGCTGGTGAGTGTATTGTCTCGCTGTCCTTTCACTCAATACAAAGGTCAAAAGAACAGCTTAAAAAAATGTTCAATTCTCCAATTATGACTTTGTCTATGAAGATAGTTTTAAGAATGTATAAGCACTTGGGTGAAAATAAAACAGAAATACGATTTTTCCATCAGTTTCCGCTACTACTTCTTTTAATGTACTGACATGAATAATTACAAACCAAATTTCTCAGTGAGATTTACATCATTTTATGTATTAAAAAATTAAAGAGCTGAAGGACACTAAAGAATTATTCTTCAACAGATTTTATTTTTCCAAACTCTTCTGTGTTGTTTTTCTTTTTGTTCAGTCAAACAGACAAGTTTCTCTTTCTCAAACATATTTGTTTCATGATTTAAGAAATTACACTTATCTAGATGAGTTTTTCACAGAGGTGGCAATATAGCAGTGAGGAACATAGGATGTTACTGATCTCGGGGATTTGATGTAAAATTTATTTTTACTGCATATAACCAGAATTAACAGAAACACATTTTCAATGTGTATGTTTTCTAACTGCTTCACTTATAACTTTTTAAACTATTTATAATTTGCACATTAAATTTAAGGATTTGCTGTTTTTTTATTTTTCCTTTTTTCAGGTCCATGAATGGCATGTGATTGCCATCTAGTTTTAACAGTTTGGAAAGTGCTGTAGAGGGAGAGCAATTTAGTTCTTTAGAACACATAAATTCAGTCCTGCTACAGTTCCTTTTCAGACATATATGATGTTGCTTCTACTTTTATCCTTAAGAGTTTAATTCAGTTTCTTCATAGTTTTTGTATTTCTGTTGATGAGGGTGTTGTTTTTTTTTCTTTTGTCATTTTTGTAGGCTAAGGGGGTGACGGTACAGGGAGACACTGAAAAAATTCTAAAAGCATCGTTGCCTATTGCCCGACACTCTGTAGTAGGCAATTTTTGATATCAGATTCACCAGTAATGCAAAGATATCTGGTGGGATGAAGGCTCTCAACACACCTGTGTTAAACAGCAACTTTGAGCAATAATGTGCAGCCTAACCAGAGACTGTGACAGGGAGGAGGCCACGGCTGTCTTGTGCAATCGAAACTCCCCTTCAAAGCCAAGGAAATCCCAACACGGGAAGTTGCATTTTCTTGGGCATCGTGAAGGAGGATGACTTTACCTTCTCCAGATTCTCTTTGCCTTAATAGATCATAGCAAATATGATCTTATAAAAATGATGTTTAAGTGTATCATGCATTCATAGGTATTATTTTACATCGATGATACCAGATGCATCTCCTCTGAAATAATTGATACAAGGTGTGTAGGGGCACCAAGCATGCTGTGAAGGACTAGGATGTGCCAGGATAGGACAGAAAATAGTTTTCTTGCATGTAGAGATCTGTGAGTGCATGGATGGATGTCTGTCAGGAGTGTGTATACACACTTAATTTTACGTAATTGTGCACATGCTCTAATTTAACAGAACACACACATATATAAACTATATAATTTTATATATAATCAAGTGTTCATTTGATGTTGCATAGTGAACTATTTCACTTATCCATCCAATGTCTTTTTGGATGCATATGCAAGACTTTCTGCATGTGGTTATGTATTTCTGCATGTATTAGTGTATAAATGTATAGAAAGAAATAAGGATAGGTCTGTCTGTCTTCATCACAAGATTATTGCCAGTCTTTATTAATTCAAGCTTGTAAATCTGATCATTGCCTTATATAGAAGGTGTTTTGTAAATGTAAAATACAGTACAAATATACCATACAGAACATACATTTGCGCTGAAAAAAATGGTTGTTTCTCTGGAAAGATATATTATTTCAGATAATATAAAATTAAGTGCTACTAAATAACTTCAGTGAGATCTTCTGTTTATAAATCAGTGAACTGGTGTTTTTTAAAGAGGAATAGAGATTTTCTTTAAATGGAATATCACAGAGTAATTTGAGAAAGAGTATGAAGAACATAGATCCAGCTATAACATTGTCAAGATAAAGATGGGCTTGAGTGCCATAGCCATAAAAGTCAGCGATTTGGAATTTCATTTATCTGTTTATTTAATTTTTTGTGGTTTTGGGAATTTTCTTCTCTCTCTCTCTTTNTTTTTTTTTATGTGATCTTGGTTTAGTAAGCCACAAAATATAATGTGCCTTCCCTTATGGAACAACTTAAAAGGTTATTTGATTATTAAATATTTTGGGGGTTTGTTTTAATTTCATCACCTACAGTATATCTGAAAATTGTCTTTTTATTCTTTTTAAAAGTGTTTTTTATTTTCCTACAGAGCAGTTTCTTTTTTGCTAGGAATTACAGTTAGGGGACTGTCATTACAGAGCAACTACAAGCCCTAATCACTGCCCATGATCATTACATCTCTAACAATACGGACTGTCTCTGTTGAAATATTCCTTCTTGATTTCCTAGTATAACATGGACTTGTTTCTTAGAATACTAACAAATTTAATTCCACGGCCTTTTTAAATAACATAATTATGAAACAAAAACAAAAGCTCTCACGATACAGTGATGTGCTATCTATACATGTTTTAATGTGCTAATTTTCCTTAGAATTTTCCCTTAGGTGTTTAGGGAAAAACAGATTCAGCCCTCTTAATTGTTCGTTGAAAGAAGAAAAAATACCTGCTTTTGGTTCGTTTACTTTCTCAACATACTGTTGCTTTGCTTCAGTCTCTGCAAAATGTTATAGATTCAATTCCCCTGCTGGACCAAGAGTTTAAAATTAATTCACGAATAATAAAAGCCAATCAGTCTTGTTGAGTTTAAGAAGGATTAGAAGAAAGGTTTTTGTACAGAAGCAGTTATATATCTTGGTTGTGATATTGTTGGACTAATAGATATTGTACTAGGTCCCACTGGTTATCTGATAAAGGTAGCTGATTTACAAATAGGATTGTTATCCTGATGACTAATGAGTCTAATATTGGATGGGTTAAAAGAGAATGGGCAGCTGGTGTTTATTATAAGTTCTTGACTCCCTCTTAGAAGACAATTACTTGATTCAGATGGATAGATTGGAAAGGGACCAGGTAAATATAAACTATGAAGAAATTATTCCCTCTATGATACTGCAGTTGGAATTTTCAAGTAGAGTGATCTGACTTGGGCACTGAGTTCCACTGAGTGTCAGTGTGCCTGTGGTGGGGAACTGTCCATAATTGTTGAGAGACCTGCACAGACATCAGGCTACCCTATGCTCAAAGCATGTAACTGATACAAGGTTGACATAGAAAAGCTCATGAATCCCTTGAGGTAGAGGAAGGATTTGCACACAAAATTTTGTGATGCAAAACCCGCTGTCCCTACACAGATCTGCTGTGTAACACTGGAGAGAGGAGAAAGTAGGAGACGTGACTTCGGAGGAAGGAGCGCATCCAAAGTGACAGAGATCTCAATTTTATTATTTTGTAAAGGATTCATTGCTAAAGGTAGAGTTTAGGGGAAAGACAGTGGATGAAGATGGCTTTGGGAACAGTGCTTGAGCCTGACATGAGGTGTAAGAAGAAGGCTGTGAGCCCTTCAGCTCAGTCAGGTGGAAGACTGGGGAAGGGAAAAAGACGATGTGGCTGCCCTGGGCAAGACAGGAATGGATACTCCTTTTCAAATATGTGCTCCATAAGAGCTTCTTAGGACTACAGACCCTTGATATGAAAAGCATCACGAGCAACAATTTGTTCTTGTGTATGGGGAGTTCACTGTCACATTCAAGAGCCACAGCATCTCTGTCTTTCAGCTGTCATTGTGGGAAAACTTGTAAACAGAGCATCTTTGTGAGACTAAAGACAGTGATATTCAGCCTGCAGGCGACTGGCTGTTACATTTGGGTAGAAATCAAGGCAGCATAGGGAGGTGTCCATCTTTTGAAAGGAGAACAATTTTGCTTCCTTCAGTGCAGGAGTGGCCGGTGTCCTTGGCTCCAGTGCCCAGTGCTGTGGCGCAGGGGGAGCTGGAAGAGCTCTGCAGCCATCTGCAGGGCTGCGCTGACAGTGCGCCGGGCTGGACAGCGGCTGGCACACCTTTGTTTTCACAGGCCAGCTCTTTGAAAATGTTCACTTTACTTTGTTGCTCCTCCAAAAGTACATGCAGGTTTTTCCTGGGCATCTTGACGGTGCTCTCATTACTGCATTAAGAAAGCATGTCCATGTTCATGGACCTGATGGAATCTCCAGGGAGACTCTGTCATCCCTGCTGTGCACTCCCTTCAGCATCTTACTAATATAAGTTTGGATGCCTGAAGGGCAATTCCACAGTCTATGAAGAACTCATGGTAAGGAAGCTCGATGGGAAAAGAGAAACCTTAATGTTTTGCATATGCATTTCATGCAGTCTTCAAGAAATACGTTAATCTTCATGACCGCATAATTTGTGTTTATGTACACTGTTTCCAAAGTGGAGCTACCTTTTGCTTTCTCACAGAATCACAGAACTGCTGAGGTTGGAAGGGACCTTTGGAGGTCATCTGGTCCAACCCCTTGCTCAAGCAGGACCATTGGGTTGGTTGCTCAGGAGCAGGTACAGACTGCTTTTGAATATCTCCAAGGGGACACCACAACCTCTCTGCTCTCTGAGCAACCTGTGCAAGTGCTTGGTCACCCACAGCAGTGAAAAAGTGTTGGCTTATATTCAGAAAGACCCTACTATATTTCAGTTCATGGCTTCATGTGTCCTTTGAGGGTTTTTATCTCCTACTTGAGATTGCCCAATCATTTTATGGTGTCTCAAAACTCTTTCTGGTTTGTCAGTCACTTCCTAATAAAGTGATAGACACAAATTTTAGATCCATTTAGGCTAAATATATGTGGAAGAGAAGTATCCCCTACCTGGCTCCTTGGGAGTATAACTGTCATTGAGATCACTGAGAGCTAAATTGTTGGGCTCTGGCAACCTGAGCTAAGAATGGCAGGTATATTGTCTTAAAATTATAATCAGTTCACCAAAAGCATCTATTATGTCTCATGAGGATATACAGGAATTTCTTATCTAATTTAGAATATAGCTTATCCACACCACAATATGATGAATATGCAGAGGTATTTCTTTTAAATATCCTCTATCTTTTCTTTACTCAGTAGCTGGTTTATCATCTTGTTTATCAGCTACCCAGTCTTGTCTTAACAGGGTAAATGAATAGCAAATGAGTAACAATTAAATGCAGATTTAACCAGGAACAGTCCATTCATTTGGCAGTTGCCCATTACTTTGACTGCTGTTCTCAATCTTCATTGTCTCTGGTTTCTTCTGGAAGAATGCCATCCCATTGGTCTCATTGTAGCTTTTGTACATCACAGATGTGAGAGTTAGGACATGAATGTAGTCCACTGCTCATGATGTGGACTACTGAACCAGGGAAAGAACCTTGAATAGCCATAGAGAAAAATATTTGAGGAGAATGCCATATTAAAATGACTTCTGCCATGATAGAAAACCTTCTGCCTGTAATAAGGTAGTCAGTACTTGCAGCCTTCTAGAAGTGAATACTGTGCTAACAGGTTCTGTTGCACTCACAGCAATAGGTAATTTATATCAGGTTACTTCATCTTCTGAGAGCAGCTAACAACCATGAAATGCTCTCACTGCTGTTGAAGAAAGAGGCTGGTTTTGAGAATTTATATGGGAAACTAGATAAGCAGAAACCACAACATGAAGAAGCCATCTACCAACTTTGAGCATGCTTGAGGACTTTCTTTTAAAAACTGTCTTCCATGGTACTTTCAATATGAATCTGTTATCATTTTTGCTACTGTAAATGACAAGGAACTCTGAAAATCAGATTGGTTACACCAATGTAAAATTGGTACAAGATTAATATTAGGCCATTCAGTTCCACATCACAGTAGAAGAAGAAGTATGCGGAAGCCATATAAAAATCATATTGAAGTGAGGAGGTAGGAATCAACTAAAGCTTTGTATGGGAGTGGTAGAAACAAGCTATTTTCTTTCCATAAAACTCTGCCAGGTGCTATCAGTGCCTCAGATCACTGGCTGATTCTTTCAGAGTTCAGGTTTCATGCTTCTAATGTATGAAATGACTCTTTCACCCCTTTGGGAATAATTTGGAGTATGTTGGAGAAGGCTGCATAGTGGTAATTGGGGAGCAGTTTGATGCATTGCTAAAATGCACAGAGGACAAAATGCCAAATGAGGTGTGAGAGCAGGTGAAGTGTGAACTCGCTGAAGTTGCAAAGAATATTATCTGGATAAAAACACACCAGAGGTGAGTAAAGCAGGACTCCAAAGAAGCATTCCAGCATGTGGAGAATTCCAGAGATCTCCAGAGGAGAATTCCCTTTGCCAAATTTGTGAGGATGAAACCCATCTCCTGTGCAAAGGAGAAAGATGACTGCAACAGGACAGCTGGGAAGAAGAGACCCAGCTCTGGATTTAAGCTTCTTTTAAGGTATCTATATATATAATGCCATCAAGCTGAGTAGCAGTTGCATCTTTATAGCAATAGATAAAATCAAGATAAAGAAGAAGGCAAATGTAACAAATTAAGTGCCTTAAGCAAAACCTCCACGTGAATAGGAAGTCTTAGGACCATCTGATTCTGTAGTATCCTGAGAGCTCTGATGCTGCAAGGAAATGCAAGACACAATGTCAGACAATACTCTACTGCTCTACACAAGATCCGAAGGCAAGTTGTTGATTCAGAATGATCTTGAGCATTTTGGGCTGTAAACAGTAGAACACTGTTGGAGCTGTGTTTGATTGGAGACGGTGCTCTGGGAGAAGGACAAGCAAGGGTAGAACCTGTGTCATGGAGCTTGAGGTCAGACTAGGACAGAGAAATGGTGGCTGAAAAGGCAAGGTCCAGTCACTGTGGCTGTATTTTGACTTGTGACTAAGGTTTTTGTCTGAGGTGTGGTAGAAAACATCTGTTTCTCACAACTTTTCTCATTTAACTTTACTGAAAATCCTCTGAAAACACACAGCCATTCCTTCCTGCAAAAAGATGGAATTTGAATAGAACAGCCTTTGGAGAAGGAGAGATCACAGAGGAGAAAGAAAGATTCTGCTAGCACGTGCACAGGCTTCCATTGCTAAAATTGAATGAAAATTGGCTTGAAAATTGGCTTAAAAATTGGGGTCAAACCTTGCAAAACTACTGCTTTGTTTCTCTCGCAGCTTTCTAATTCAGTCTGCTCTGTGTGGCTGTTGCTCTGGAAATGGACTTTCCTTCATATTTGCAGACTGTCTTGTTTTGTCTTTCTGCTGCAAGGTGAAAGTAGTGATCAGCATCCGTGTGAGGTGAGGAAGAGGTGCACATGAAAGGCTTGCCCACATAGATCCCTTCTGCCTGATAGCTCTGTCATGACCCTGTCACTGGCTGAAAGCACAGCCTACCCCTGCGGTGGGGAATCTGAAAGCTGGGTGGTGATAGGAGCAAATTGTCCTGTGGTGTTTATGTGGTAAAACATAAAGCAGCAGGATCTTCCAGAGGGAAGAGGAGCATTGACATGGAGCTGCTGACATTGGGAAGAGCTGCTGTGTATAATGTCATGGGGCCTGAAGAAAGAGAACTGATCCCTTGGGATGAGGAGATTTATTGCAGTGTGTTTAGCCCCCCTGCAACTAGAGAAGAAAGATACACATTAGCAGCTGGTGGGAGACCTGTGCTGCATTTCTGCTCCAGTGGAGAAGGCAGGAATGACACGTTGCTGTGAGGTGGGATGGGAGTGGAGCTCTGCACATCAGCTGGAGCAAATTAGAGCAGTACTGACTTGGCATGGAAGAAGGAAAATCTTAACTGATGTTTTTCATGGGGATAGAAATACTACAGGTTATCTCCCAGAGAAAAAGCTCAGTCAGTGAGCTGGAAAACAAGAGAGCTGGGGACCACTAATCAATTCTAAAAAATTTTCTGGCATGTTCTGTTGGCCACTGCTGGGTATTAATATGGTTTCAAATCTTCATGCTGTGTTGCAGGATTATAGTTTGTTTACCTGTTGGCTCTTGCAGTGTGGTACAAGAGATGGTTTTCAATTTTCCCCAACTTTTATCTGAAGTCCTTCCTGTTGAGTGGGATGGAGAGAACAGGACATGGCAAACCTCTTCTGCTTGAGAAGTTCATGAGCTGATAGAATTTCTCTGTAGTTCATGTTCTGGCGGCTCTTTACTGTTGTGCAGTGCTTGCTCTAGAAATTGTACACAGAGGTGGGGAAGGAATGAAAGGTTCCTTCCTGTGTTTTTACCCGGTTTTGAAGAATACTTTGCATTGTTATTCATATAAATACTTCATATGCCAATGAACATAAGGAGAGTAACATGGTGTCTGTCATCTACTTCTTGATGTAAATTTATTTGCTACCTCACCTATGTACCTTATGCATGCACCCTTTGCATACCTCTTGTGTGTCTCCAGCTATGCTAAAGCAAGCAAGGATATCTTCTGTGGAGCTCTGTCTCTGTTGCAGGAGATGCTTCTCACTGAACAGAGTCTCAGAGCATCTTCTTGACTTAAGGAAGGTGCTGTAAGGATGACATCTGTAAAGGTAGTACATAAAACAACATAACAGAAGTGTGAATTCTCCATGAGAGAATTCCAGTAAGAGTTGGAGATTTGGGACTGGGCTTTCTTAGCCAGCATTTATTTAAAGTGTCATCAGGACTAAAAGGTACTTTGTGGAGGTCAGTTGAACAGCATTTGTTCTGAGTAGCTACACTTTTAATGGACAGGGAGCAATATAGTGCTGGACAAGAGTCTACCACCTGAAAACTTAGTTTTGAAAACGTCAGTTGTAAGATCTTGCTTAAACAGTATTGTTGCCTACCTCCAGCTTTCTGGAAGGATTTAAAGGAGCAAAGTGGAAGAACTTCACAGGAGTAGGAAGTAGGGCTGAGCCATGTTTGCATGCAGTGAGGCTGAGTCCCTGTCAGATATGTACTATTCATAATGTGCATTCTGACATTTCCTTATCACCTGGGGTGCAAGGATGCACCTTTTGCTCCAGCAGCCCAGCTGCCAGGATAAAGTAAATATTGCTTTGTGGCCAAAGGGTCCTGTTAGCCTCCAGGAGACACAAAACAGCAGCACTCAGAAAAATTAACAGCAGTAAAAGTACATTATACATTTCATCAATCTTTTGTTTTCAACACTGAAGCAATGCTGCTTGGGGCAAACAGGTTATACCAGGGTCAGCACTTTCATTAGGAGAGCCTTGGTCCTCCACCCTCACCCCAGCACCCTGGATGGGTGCCTGCAGTAGGTGCAGAACTTGCCTGGCGTGGATGGGTGAGGCTGGGAGCAGCCGCTCAGTTCTAGGCAGTGTGAAAAATCAGAGGCAGTTGGGTACGAGTGAAAATATTATAAGTTTCCCTGGTGTCAGCACAGGCCAGTTCTGATTTTTAAAATGAAATATGGCAGCTAATTAATCTAGATCACAGCTTAATCGCCTGTGGTGGGTTTTAAAAAAAAACATTTTTGTGTGAATTTAGCACTTATGAAAGTGAGAGGCTGGGATTTCTGCATAGACCAAAGCACAGCATGGATAAGCTCTCTCCTGCTGGCTCTGTTCATGCTCCCCTGTGGTAGCCTGCAGTAGCCTCTGCTATTTCCTACAGAGTTTGCCTTTCAAAGCCTCCTTTGCAGCAGCATCCATGCACCCAGTGTGTCACACACCTCCCCTGTGCCTCCGCAGGAGCAGTCACAGAGGTTCAGAGGCACAGAGCAGCAGACCTGCCCGTTCACTCCGGGGCGATCCAGGGAATGCCTCTTCCCAGGGCTCAGACTGCTGTGCACTCCCAGTATTAGGGATGTGGTGCAACAGGGTACTGCCCTGGGAAGTGTGGTGTGAATAGGGAAAGGAAAGGGATGGCAGAGAAGGCACTGAGGCAGAGGTCAGAAAGCTCAAAAGATGAAGGATTTGACAGCTCTGTTCTTTCCCTCAGACCAGCAGCAGGCCTGTGCTGGGGAAAAGAAAAACAATCTGTCCAGTTTTACAGACTGAGTGCATTTATGTTTTGTACAGATTTCAGAAAGACAAACCATCAATCCTTCATTACACATCTCACTCATCATTAGTGAGTTGCTTTCTGCCAGTGTTTTCAGTAGATGTGGGTCTTGTAGAGAGGGGCATCACAGCACTGTCTGCAAGACGACATCAGCCAGTGGGTAGAGTGTAGTGAGGGACAGCATGGGGGAAGGCAGGTGCATGTTTGAGAGATGAGCAAAATAGATGGACCAAGCTGAGTGCGTGTGATGGATCACAGAAAGGACAAGGACAAGTGAGACATGACTGTCTATTAAATGTTGTGGAATGACTAAAATAATCTGTCAGCAAAAGGACAATTTCCTGCTCTGCTCACTCAACTTTTTTAGTAAGAGTCTCTACAGTTAGGAGCAAACTGTTTCCTTTTTCCTTCCTCTTTCATTCACACTTATGCTGAATTGTGATCCTGAGTGTTCTTGCAGGTTAGCAAAGCTGAGCAGGAGCCAAGCAAGCAAATGTGGAAGGCAGGGCAAGAGTCGGTGTTGCTGGCCAAAAATTCTTTGCTCTGAGAGCTGGCACCTCAACCTGTGATCAGGGCTGTCCTGTGTCCCTGGCACCCATCTTGGCATTGCAGTATTGATTATTTGGTGGATTCCAATGTTCTGATTAAATTTCAGCTCAGATGTTTACATTTTTCCTTAGTTTCCATTACAGTTTTAATGGGACAAACAATTCTCTTTTTTGCTTCAGAAGCTCTGGCTGTACACAGCAGAGGAGCTGCTGTGTTAGGCTTCAGAGATGGGATGAGTGAAATGGTCTCCTAATGTGCGTACAATTTTGAGTAGCCTTGTGGGTGAAACATACTGCATGTTGCTTCTTATTCACTGTAAATCATAATTTCTAATGTACTTTTTTACAGTGACCTGTGTGGATAGAAAACGAACTCTTCCCTTTTGTGAAGTAATTACTGTAACCTAGGTGAAATAAAGTACAAAGCCAAAAGCTTTATACAAAAATGGATTGTTAATAAAATAGAATAGTACTCTTTTATACTGTAACCTTCAGCAGTTATCCTGACTTAAGTAGGAGCAAGTACTTGGTGATTAATTTGAATAAAAATGTTATTTCTTATTTTGTCATTTGATGAATTAAGATGAAGCAGTCATATTTGCTGAGGGTGTGGGGAGATCTGGAGAATACAGTACTCATCCAGTCAGTGTTTTGACCGGCAAAGAAAGTCCTGTCCTAGCATAGTAAGTAGGGAACAACGTGAACTTCAGCTTCAAAATGCAATATTAGTGGATTGGGTTTTGTTGTGTAATATTTGATCCATGAGGGCCCTGTGGCTGGAAGCCTGTAAAGCAATTTGAAAAATGTAAGGAATGTGTAACAAGGTAAGAAGTAAGAGAAGAGGTAAAGAATTTGCAACAGCGTGGAATGGGTTGTAGCAGGAAAAAGAAAGGAGAATTGCGCATATCAGAAAGCACTTTAAAAAGATTCAAGATACTCACATGTCCAAGAGGTCAGAAACAATGAGAATGGGGTTTGTCCTCTTCCATGTAACATTGTTATTGCACAGTACATATCCCCACAACATCTCAAATCTCACTGTTTTGTCTGAGGACAGAGTAACAGATACATGTGGTTTTGGAATACCTGTGATTTGTTCTTGCAAAACAGGACTTTGAGAAGCCTGTGGGCACACAATTAATTCATTTTAATTCAGCCCTTGTGGGAAAGGGTCGGGATCTCTCACTCTGTATCTTTGAAATTGCTCTGTAGAAGAGATGGTTAGTTAGCATCGACTGAGCATCTGCCATGGAGGTTCAGTGAATAATCCCACTCTGCATTAGAAGAGGAGAGAGAAATCAGACAGGGCAAAACAGCAACGATTAGTTAGCTTTAGTCTGGGGATGCATGTGGTCTAGGCAGGATTTATTTGGCTTTCCCAATTTTAATTTCTGTGTTTCTCTGTGAGCTAGTCAGGACCAGGCAACCAGCAATCCCAGACATAAAAGAGCAGAGCTGATAGCTCATTTTTTTCTTCCTTATTTTTTGTGGAAATTTCCCCCTTTTTGTTTTCCTTAATTTGTGATTTTGGGTCACAGAAAGGTGAGAGCATCCCTGAAGATGGCAGCACAGGCTCCCCAAATCCTGCAGTGCTCACAGTATGGAGTTAATGCTTTCTGGCCTGACAGAGGGAACCTTTCCCTGTTTCCTTCCTTTCTTCTCCTGCAGACAGTCAAGTGGATGTTTCTCCTGCCCAGGACTTCCTTTTGCTGTCTGGTTCATGTTCCCAGTGAGTGGAGGTTATCTCTACAGCGTTTTGTTTTGTTTTTTTTTCTAACTTAATAGGACAGTGCTAAAATTTTAGCATGAGAAAACTAATTTTTTTTCCTAGCTGTGCTGAAGTGAAACTATGTCTTTGTATTGTTGTCATTTCTGAGTGAAAATGATCTTTCTCTTAAAATAACTGAAGCAAAATCAAACATATATCATAAAGGAAAAGAAATCCTGAAAACTGTACAAAGGTATTTATAATGGGTTTTGGAGCAAATAAAAAAATTTTTGCAGATTTTTTTGTTGGTTTTGCTGTTGTTGTTAAAAAGAGATTTTTTTCCTGAGGTATTATGTCCCTACCAATAAATGAAGTACATACATTGCTCTTGGAAGCCCACAAACTAACTCCTATGATTAAGCAGCTTTCCCACTTTCTGTTTCTTAAGGAGTCTGGATGATTTAAAGCTGGAATAAGGATTGAAGCCCAGTTCCCAGCTCTTCTGTAACTTCCCTGGGTGAACTGAGCAAACACTTCAAATCTCTGCTTCTCTCTCCATCTGTAAATTTTGAATCAAAACATTCTCTATCTTTTATTTTTTTCTGGAATGCAGGTTCTTATGGACCAAGACAAGTCTTTAATACATAGAACACTGCCTAACACTTTGGTTCAGTGAAGTGCTTTCATAATGAGAATAATGCCTCTAATAATACAACCTGTTCTGTCCCAATCATCATACCATAATTTAGTTTGTTTTCCAGTTTTGCTTTGGTGAGAAAATGTTCCTGGAAGTGGGTGCCTTGTGCTGGGTGGTTTAGCTTGAATTTCTGTAGTAAGGATGAAAACTTATGAACTGTGCAAATACATCAGTGTTGCCTTGACAGAGATTTTTCAGCAAACAATATTCTGCTTCTTTCCAAGCATATTCCTATATGTGTATGTATAAAATTATATTGCACATGCCAGTCCGGATTTGCACACACAGATACTGGAGATAAGTGCATTTTGTATTTCTGCAAAAACATCCTCCTTGGTGAGATCTCTGTGTGTTGCAGTGTGTGTGTAAGCACTAATTTCAGAGACCTTTTAAGCTTGGCAGCATCTGTATCACACTGTCTGTGTCCTGTGTCTATTCATACTCTTTGCCAAAGTCATAAATGACAAAATGTTTTTCTTTTTTCTCCTGCTTACCTGTTGGCTTTCTCCTTTTGAGGTGTATCTGCTTCAGTCTGATCCAGATTGCCTATGACTTAAAGTTATTGGAACTTATTTTTCTGTTTCTGACAAATTTTAGAGTTTTCAGAATTAATTTCTCTTCTACATCCCCTTTCCCCCCATAGTTTCCATCTTCTTCTTCTTGTCTCACAAGTGAAATTGGCTTCCCAAGACTGCATCATGTGCCTGTTAGAGCCACTCAAGGTTCACTTCTCCTCTCACCTCAGCCAGGCCTCCCCCTATTCTGCAGTGTTGCTCTGCTCCAGACTGGATGAGTTGAAGTGTTTGAATTCTACCAGTGTGAATGATATATGGCTCTGCTATTCTGGGAAGCTTTGTAACCTGAAGAAGCCAATATTGATGGTTTAATTACTTCCCAGGTCAGTAAGGAGGGCAAAGCTACTACTTAGGTTTATCTCCTGGGCAGTTCTGCAGTATCATTGTTTACTTGCCAAATTTAGGATCCCTATGGCCAAAGGCTCTTTTAAAAGAAAGTTCTGATAAGGAAACTCTCCTTGCTATGAGCACCAGAGGAGGTGGCCTGTGGATGTCTGATGCTGAAGTCTCTGTACTGTGAGGCTTCAACAAATCTCTGTTCATCATCTATTTGCCTGATGTGCCCTGCAGCCATATGGCTCTGCTCAGATCCAAGCAGGGTGTAATGATTTCCATAACAGAAATGTTACTTCCTAGTTCCTTCCTTCCTTCCCCACCTAGTGGCTGTGATTTGAACACTAACATTGCATCTTCACCTGTCCGGAGACTGCTGCTGCTACTTTTTTGTGGCAGGGTGCTATTCAGCAGCCTACCCTCAATTTCCCAGGAAAATGGGACCACACATCACTGACCCTGAAGTGCAGCAATGAGAGTATGATGCTTGTTTGGGATTGTAGGATATCCTTTTCCCCATGTTTTCAGTTCTAGCTGTCCTGAAATATTCACTGGAGCTAAAATGTGACAAACTGTTTCTGTAATGACAGGAGAAGAAATTGCTCTTTAAGAACTGAGACATCACTGAACATGTCAGATACAAGAATTCTTCTTGTTCCTTCTTGTGCAGAAGTCTAGGTTTCCTCAACTTGTCTTTCCTGCAGCCGAAAGCTCTGANTATCCAAAGATTGTCATCTTGTATAATAGTAGGCTCCAGACTGACCTCCAGGTGAAGTAGATCTTACTGGATGCCACATAGAATGTGTGTAACCCTACACTGTTAAAAGCGTTAACAGTAATTAATTTTTTTCAAAATGTATTTCCATATGCACATTCTGTCTTCTGCACTCTTTCTTCTGCCTTTGAATATTGAGGTACTGTGGGAGGCTTATGCTGTCCCATGAGGTCTACACACAAAGCAAGAAAGCCTCTCCATGTAAGGTGCACATGGACAAGGCATCTCAACACTCCTAAGGCCAGATGGTCTGCAGTTCCTTCCTTTCTTTATTTTCCGATGAATGACTGTACAAAATGGAACTAGAGCTTCATGTAGGATATGAAGCCAAGTTCTGAATATATCCTTGCTACATATTTATCACACTAGAACACTGTAAAATACACTGGGTGTTTGGAAAAAATACAGCAACTATTTGTAAAAGACAGTGGGGAAGGTGTGTGAAAATAATTATTGTTTTGTTTCTTAATGCAAATTTTTTCCCTCAAGATAAGAAGGAAGTTTGGTATCACCACTTGAGGGCATGAAACAGACACAGAATACAATTTTTAAAATTTGCATTATTTTCTGGGTTTAATGCCATTTTAATAATTTTAAGGGTATAATTTAGATTCTAATATTTTGAGTGCTTAAGTTTGGTGACACCCCTGTGGCAGGTTTGAAATTAATGAAGTATGGTGGGCTGAGTACTGCAGGGTAAATCTCAATAGCCACTCTTAAAGTCATGTAAATGTGGGTCTGGTCTGTAGTTCTCTGGAACTCCAAGATTGAAATGTCTATGGGCTGTGTTGGCAGGATGGCTTGATGTAGGACTCAAAGGTACTCATTTCTCCCTCTCTCCTTCCACATGCAGTGTGTGTTTGTGGCCATATCCCATAATACCTGGATATGCATCCCACCCCTTTTCTCCCCTCACCACTTCTCAAAGATCAACAGCTAGAAAGGAAGGAAGGGACTCCTAAGTGTCAGCCCTTAGGGTACAGCAGTTGTCATCCCACCTTGGGAGGGCTGCTATACCTGTCTTTTCCCAGCTGGAGAACAAAAACAGCAAAAAAGCTTGAGGCTCCATCCCAGATCTGGTTCTTTCTAAGTCACAAGGTAGTATCAGCCCTAGAGTGGTCCATATGCTTTCCCATCTGAAGAACTTTCCTCTTTCTCCCAGTTGTGTGCTTCTGCTGCCCAGGGTACGTTCCTGGAAGAACGCTGCCTGTGACACAGCACATCAATGGGCACAGACCCAAGTCCCTGCTCCCAAGGATCAATATGATGTTGGAGTACAACACTGGGGCTGGCATTGCCTACTCCTTTCAGGTCTGGCATCAATTAGCTGCAGGCTGCAAATAGAAGTGGAGCAGTAACACTCTGCAACCTCGAAAACCTGTCCTGAGGAGCCGGCCAGAGTCAAGGGGCTCCTTGCTGCCACTGCAGCCAATAGACCCATTTCATTAGGCTGGAAAGGTTAATTGCATTGAAAACTGCTGTCATCCTCAGCACATGATCATCATAGAACTCCACAGTGGTGTGAGTCCTGAAGCTGTCTCAGGGAAGCCCCTCTGAGCTCTGAGAAAATTTTCTCAGTAAGGCATCTGGGCAGAGCAGTCAGACCCCTACTGTCACAGTTCTCTTGCTGAGGTCCCTGTACTTTGCTTAGAGAAAGCTGGCGAATTTCGATTTTTGCAGTGATTTTTTTTTTTAANTTTTTTTTAAATACACACTTTCTGTTACCTTAGCAAGCATTGTCTTGTCCTTTTGTTAGAAACAGCATCCTAGAAAACAAGTAAAGACTCATGTTGGGGTCTGAGATTTGGCTTTCTAATTTGTTTGAAATGTTTTGTGGTATTTTTACTGAAAATATTAAAACAAAGCAGAAGATTATTCCATGATCTGACACAGAAAACCTGGAATACCAAAGTATTCAGAGATAGCCTTATTCTCTGGTTAGTGGTGACTGAGCAATAGCTGGTCTATTAAATATTTAGTTGCAGCTTCTTTTATAAACCCTTCTATCTCCCTTTCATCATCACCTTCTATGGGCCATCTTAAGTAACATTATTTTTCATGTCAGAATATTGATTTCGGAGAAGGAAATCTGCTGCCACAGACAAGAGCTTCCACTGCTAAACAGAGAGATGAGGACAGGAGGATGCAAAGATGCTGGGCATGTAGAGCAGCTGCTCTCTAAAAGGAGTCCTTTAGCATACACTGAGTCAAATCTTTCTCCGGATGTGTCTGTCGTGGCATCTCAGTTGTGTGCCCAGCACCAGGTCAGTACCTAGCACCTTGTGTGTAACTGCAGAGCACCTGTGTTGAAGTAGGAACTCTCCTTGAAGCTGGTCAGCTGATTTTTCACCTTGCCCACTTCTTACAGATTTGTGTGACAGGCCTAAAAGGGTCCATGTGTTCTCATTATGTCTAATTCTTAACACGTATCATGGCTCTGTAGCTCCCATGTCTCCTCTGCCCTCTGTGCAGGGACCTTCTGCAGCCTTTTGACAGGAAGTGAATGAAAGAAGGAATTTAAAGGTCTGAAGTAAGAAGAGGAGAAGAGGATGTGAGGGAACATCTCAGGTTTGGGAGAGCTGTTTGGTATTTTGAGGTGCTCTTCCAGTGTGCACAGGGTTCTTGGTGGGAAGGGCACAGTGGAGAGCTTTCTCTTTAATACAGTGTGTGTTTTATCTCCGCAGACTTCTTGCAGACTTAGTTTAAAGATCTTAGCTCAATACCATTAGTGTATCTCTGCTGAAGGCCCTTTATAAAATTGATTAGAAAGTGGGCTTTTGCATGTGTGTGTGTGGGCTCTAATCTGATTTGAGTCCGAGATGGTATCTTTAATTCAGTGCATCGCAGCAACTAACTCACGAACTTCACCGAGAGTCAGAGCCCCTAATTTGGTTTGAGAATACATTAGCAAAACGAGCTCAGAAGGCCCCTTTTCGGGGAGAGGAGGAGGGGGTGTCTTGAGGGGGGCTTTGTGGGAGGATTTGAAGAATTGGCTTGACAGAGAAGAGTCGTGGATTTAAACAAGATCCTGGGCATGATATTTCTGCAGTGGGTCCCAGGGAAAAAAAAAGGAGGAAAGAGAGAAGTTTGATTGATTGATGGCCTTGCACAAGCCATGGAGAACAAAGTGAACCTCAAAGCAGGCTTAACCCCTTCTTCCCATGCAAACAGATAGAATTTGACATGCTCTTTATCCATAAGTTCTTCTTAATATGCCCTGCTAAAACCCTGTTCGAAAAATACACGACG
>VZTT01048698.1:25954-37011 GCA_013400855.1 Buphagus erythrorhynchus
CTGTGTGGGCTGCTGCTTAAAGCAGACACAAACATTGCAGAAGTAATAGTATGCTTTTGCTCTGGCAGATGATCCACACTATCAATGCTTTTCAGGACTGATCCAACTTGAAGTAAAATATTAAACCACATGTATCTTCTTCCATCCTCCTTACTTCCTGAAATAGGGAAAAAAATAAAAGTGTTAGAAAGAAAGAAATAGACCAGCACAGCTAGTCTTTGCAGTGGGACAGGGAAAGCAGGGCTTTGCTCCAGGTGATATGTAAAAGCCAGTCCTGGGAATTGTTAGACTAAGTGGAGTAGATATGTACATTCACTTACAGTTTTATATCTAACCTTCATTCCTCATATCCCATATTCCTGTATGATATGTAGTGGGGGTTGTGGAGCAACCAGTTGGAGCAGGGTCAGGGAGGGGAAGAAACTCTCCAGATTCTCCATGACCCTTTTAAAATTAAGAACTATTTTAATTTAAGAAATTGTTAAAATAAATGGAGGGGTAATTAATCCTAGATCCTGTTGGGTTCTATAGAAATACTCAAGATATGAGTAAATATTTAATTTGAAAATGTAATTAGTAAGCTGTTAAACACAAAATGTTTGCTGTGTTAATTTGGTTTTATGGCTGAAATCTTGCACACACAGATGTCAGAAAACTTCAAGTTCTGCCTCCTTCGATAGCAGTATTGTATTCTCCCTGCTTTATATTTTCAGTGGAGGTTCTTAAATTGTGCTTGCAAAGTATTTACAAGATGTCCATTTGATTGCATAGGCAAGGCACTCCTGGACATAAATGACTAATATAATTGCACCTATGTGCTTGTGAGTGAAGTTGACTGAGCCATTGGTTTTGCAGTAAAAGTGCATGTTTTGTAGTTACAATTCAGTATTTGTTTGTGACCGTCTCTGTGCAATGGCATGTTAAGGTTGGTTTAGGCAGAGTAACACCAGATCTCCTGACTTCAGTATATTGCAAAATGTTCAGTAGAGAGGTCCTTTATGATTCGTGTTTAAATTGCATTGCTTGAGTACAAAATCAACCTCAACCACAGCAACACAGAGGACACAACATACTCAGAGATGGTTTGAGACCCTCTCGAGAAGAGCATTTTTGGAGAGGGAGCTGGCTGTGCTTTCAGGAACAAGGAATCACAAAACCAGGTACCTCAGAAATGGAAGACTTTGGCAGTAGGTCTTGCTGCTCTTATTTGGATCTACAACTGGATTGATTCAATGCCTGAGCTCAGCTGTTGAGCCACCTTCAAGTAATTATTTTAGCTAGTCTTCATGCTCTATAGATAGTTTTTACCATATGCATATTTGAGATTCCTTTTTCCACCTTCTTTGATGAACTGCTGAGGTCAGCAATTTTATTTCAGTAGCATGCTCTGATGAACTTTATTTCTATACCAGCCTTCCCATCCAGACAACACTGCAGTGCAGAGAAATAATCCAATTTTACTTGATTATTAATAATTACTCTCAGTTACTGTTTTTTCAGTTGATTGATTAGAATAAACACTGCTCTGGTAGGATACACCAGAATCCATAACTCCTCTTCCTTCTTTACTGCTACTTTAGCTCAGGCTTCTTTAGGCACAATGTGAAGCAGGGGATTGTAACGCAAAGTGGCATTTAAAAATGTGCCTTCTTGCTGTTTTTTAACTAGGTGTGACCAAAATTCATTTATCTGGATTGGTGGAAGACTACAGGCCCTTAATAATGGCTCCGGTTTGCAAGCCAGTGCTTTTGCTAAACACATATTTTTCTCCTGTTCAATGTTGAAGCTGGACAAAATAACTCCTATTTTTGTTTTAGTCTTCTAAACTGATCAAAGACTATAGGTTAGCAGGAAATGTACTTTCTACTTATGATCTGGTCCCCTATCTGACTGGCTGTGTATCCTTCCAGGAAGGTTTCAGGCCATGAGTCTTTTTGGAGGGATCTCACCTTGTAGTTGAGTGAGGTTTTTGCTGTACCAAATTTGACAGTTTATTTTTTTTTATTTAGAAGGAGCATATTACAAGGCACTCTCTCAACTCATGGCCTGAAACCCTATCCAGCAGTTCTGCAGGGACAGAGGAACTTGAAAGTATTTGCAGATTTGTCAAGAACTTAAACACCTCAGCTAAATTATGCACAAAAAATAGGAAGACTAACATTGAGGTTCATGTTTTCACCAGCTTAGTGCACAGTCAGGAACAACCTCTCCTAGCACTGCAATCCAGACGCTGTAGCTCCCTTGCTGATTCAGCCCGTTTTGTACCATATGCTGTGAATGCCAAGGGGTGAACAGCACTGCAGCCAGTACCTCAGAAATTCAGAAGAGGCAGCTCAGGTGTAGCTAGGGAGAACAGTGATTTTCCTACAGAATAACTGCTATTAACCCTGCGGACTGGCATTGTTTCTGTGGAGGTGGTTGGTACAGGGGAGAGAGTTTAGCTACTTGTAGCTGTTTTGATTTGCATCTTGGGTTCCTTAAATTCATTCTGGTTTGAGAATAACATTGTTTCCAGGTTGGGAAAGTGGGAAGTGAGAAGATTGCTTTAACATGAACAGAATTTTCCTCCTCTTTGCAAGCAGGAAAGTTTTCAGAGGCATTTAGAGTTTTGATTTATCTGCTTAGGATGAATCCAAGGAAATAAATGAATCCATATTAGATGTTTTTAAGAAACGTATTGTTGTTGAATTTCCTCTCTGGAGTGAACTGAACAGAGTGGAGAAGCCTGTTAGAGCTGGCAGTACATGACTTCCAAGAGATGCTCAGGCCAGTGAATGTCACCTGGAGATGGAGATGTATGAATGGATGCACTGTACCCTAAGATTTGCAGTGTGTGGATAGGGCCATCAATCTGTGCAGTGTGACTGGCAGGAGAAGAGTTTGTTAGTGTAAGTGGGAATTTCTGAGAAAGTCCTCTGTAGGAAAAGTTTGCCTTCCTTTCCTTCCCAGGAACATTTGAAATTAAAGTGTGCTTGGAGAAGGAGTAGTTAAACCCTAGAAGACAAGTCTCCAGAAATCCAGTAGAGGTCATGGGATAGCTGCAGTGGTCAACATTCAGATGACGTTTTGGATCCTGAGGTCCGGTTTGTGTTCAGATCAATAGGAATCACAATTTGACTTCAATAGGAGTTGGAGCAAGACTTAAATGAAGAGCCAGGATATTGTAACAACTACTTCTGATTTATTTCCCCTGTAGCTAGAAAATTTTGGGTAAGGTTTAGGTGTCAGGTAAGATACTTGCACTCAATTCCAACATTTTTTCCTCAGCGAGCTGTAAAATAAAGCATTTTTTGTGGGTTACAGAGATGCTAAGAATTAGCACTCCTAATCATGAGTGAATGAGAAAGAAGTTTCATTCAGGCTCTCATCAAAGTGGATAGAATGTCCAGGTCAATTTTTGTAAACTGATAGGTAGCCAGGGTTTCAGAGCTTCTGATCACATGCCAGCAGTGATTTCATTGTGATGCAGAAGGAATGGGGTAAAGCTTAAATGGCACCAGATGGAAAAGTGGAACTGTGTTTCTCCAATAGCACTCAGTTTTCAAATCAAGGGGACTGATTTTTGGCTGCAGGATGCTCCTTGACACATGGTTAATCTCTGAGTAATACAGGATAACCATTTTGTATGAGTTGAATGGCACAGATTCCATGGTCTTCTAGAATTTCCAGAACTTTTATGTAGAATTCCACCTTTTCAGATGATTTAGATGCAGTTTATTTCCTAGTCCCAATCTCTCTGTATTGCCTGGCTAAAGAAGATAGCATTGTCAAAACATTTCTGTGTACATTAGAACATAGATATTTCTGAATGCATATAAGTAGAGAAAAGAGACCTACTGAGCGTGGAAAACAGGGAGATTGGGACTNGAATATTTGTTGTCTGACAGTGTTATTTCATCACAAATCTGACTGCAACCTGAAATTTCAGGCAAAGTAGAAATTCCAATGAAATTTATTTTGAAGAAAGTTCCAATATTTTGTTTCATTTTGTTCTTGAAGCAGTGTGGGATTAGTTTGCCAAACAACATGAGGCACCACATGACCAGCTAAACAAGGTGCTAGGAGCAAAGCAAAGTTAAACATCTAATTTTTTAGAGTTGTTTTCGAAATTCTACAGTAAAAAACATTGCATACATACAAAACATACAGTAAAAAAAATTGACTTAGTTCTGTAATGAAACAGAATAGCATTTTTAAACAAAAATTAATTTTTTATGAAAAACTTATAGTGAAGTATAATTGTGAAAGAGAATAGAAAAATGGGTTGTATGGAGGTGTGATCAGGAGGCAGCTGGTGTGTGAAATAGCATGTGGGGAGATGGAGATAGGATTAGGCAGTATTAGAGATTAGGTTATTGTGTAGACTGGGTCACAGGGGACTGGGCTCAAAGTACAGTAAGGTGTAGGAGGAGGTCAGAATTAGTGTGTATTATAGAAACAGGTTTGTGAAGCCAGTATTTTCTTCCTCTGGCTAGCTTGCTTGCAGTAAAACATAAGCTGCTCATACAATTTACACAGGCAAACTGGAGAGCTGGTGAGTGGTGCTGCAGAAAGAGGTTCAAATTCTGCTGATAATCTGGAGCAGAGGGCATTATGTGACCACAGAATTTGTCTGTCCATCATTCCATTCGTGACCACGAGTGGTTGCCACACTCATCTGCACGCTCCATTCTTTCAGTCGTAGTTACTGCTTGACTCTCAAGGTGTTCCGGAGAAGTAGGTCCTTGGGGACCATGTCAGCAGGGGGAAGCAGTGTCCTGGAGAGCTGCAGTGACTTGCTGAAGTCTGTGAGAAGATCAGCGTTGAGGCTGGAATTGGACTTTGATACATTTTGGCTGCATTTTAAGGGCTGAGTAGGCTGTACTTCACTGCCCCACGTCATAAGCACAGAGCCAGTGACTAGGAGTCACAACATGTATATGGGTCCTTGGGCTGTGTTTGGGGCATGGTTACCTAGTGGTGATCAATACATAGAATGATTCACAAAACTCTGCTCCTATGAGTGGGCACAGAGGCAGATCTGAGAGGGTAAGGTCTACAGAATAGACTGCTTAGAGAGAGATGGGTGTGGAACACTGATTTAGTTTGCCAAGGGCAGAGAGAACTGGAAGGCTGGGCACACAGAGCATGAAGTGTGTGTGTGTGGAGTTATAGATCCTGTCTTTATGCATCACATTGATCTCATTCAGTGTGTTATACTTAGCATTTTGTTTATATAATCTCAGGGTGTTACAGGGGTTTGTTTATTTTTAACTCCTGGATGACTGGCATTTTCAGTCTGAATGCTGTCTGTTTATAAATGGGAGAAATTTGTCCAGGCCTGGCAAAAGATCTTTGACAAAGGCTTTCTGGAAATTGAGAGAAATGCATTTACTTGACTTATATTATCTTGTCAGCTGGGAGCAAAATCCAGACAGGCAATCTGTGCACGGGATGGTGAAAGCACTGACCACTATTTGCACGCCATGGTAAATGATGGTGTCACTTTGTTACATTTCTTTTAGGAGTTNGTACATTCTGCATCATGCAGGAGTCTGGTGCAAAACCAGCCACTTGGTGAAGTATGTCACGTGACAAGAAGAGTTTGGGACTAGAAGCTGTCTCATAACCACATAGTTATGTGGTCATGCCTGGCCATTTGTGTTGTGTTTCTTATTGTAGACAGGGATTGAGTGAAACCAGTCTGTGGATTTGGCACGGGATTCCCTGATGTAAACAGAGTGCTGAATTAATAGAGATCAACACCTACCAGAGATTTTTAGCAACACCTCTGGATGCCCCTTTCTTCCTGTATCACCACCAGATTCTCCAGAGGCAGTCATATTTCCCAGAAGAATACAGCAAGGATTAAAATGGTTTCCTCCCTGCAGGTTTAGATGCAGAATGTTGTGTGTATCTCTAGGGCTTACTGAGCCCTGGTGGAGCTAGGCTTCAGAACTCACTTTAGAATTGACCCTGTTTGCCCTCATGGGTTGCAGTGCTCACTGCTGGCTTTTCACCAGACATTGATTTCTATTTCCCATTGCTCTGAACTCTTGCATGGCTCACACACAGAGAGCTCAGTCTATCTGCTATGAGCTGTTGGGGTTGTTCAATGGAGGGAAAGTCTTTGGCTTTCAAGATATCTCACTGTCAAAATATCTGGTAAAGCTGTCTTGTTGCCTCTCCCTACCCCTTGTCCAGGCTGCTCACACCTTCTGTTCTGTGTGTGTCTGTTCCCCTTCAGCCCACTGCTGTCTGTCCATCCTCTCTCTCTGTGCATCTAATGGAGGTTGGTAATCCCGTTAGGTGCTTGCAGCGGGTGCTGCCGAATTTGCTTGCAAATGCCTGTGCCAGGTCGAGTGTCATTGCCAGCAGCACTCTTGGCGGGATGAAGGTTGCATTAGCGAACAGTAATTGAAATGCAAAATAACATTTTGATCGAGCGAGCAGGCTGTTTATTTATCAGATCAATAGCCAAAATGCCCCATCTGGAGAAGTCAGCGTGATAACAAGTGATAGCATTCCAAGGGCAAAGGGAACAAGCACAGCAGGGAGGACATGCCGGCAGGGTGGGCTGGTTTCAGTTGGGTCACACCAGGCCATCAGTTGCTGAAATTTGCTTCTTTACTTACTTTGTAGAGGGTGGGCCCCCTCCTAGTTGCATCAGCAAAGGTTTCCAGACCTCTGGAGAGAGAACAAGCTTAAATATGGGATAGGACAGATTGCAGATATATGTAAAACCATGTGAGGTCTTCTTCCTCCCATGCTCTGATAGAGACAGGAGTGTGCCTCAAGGTGCAGACTCTGGATGATATGGCTCAGTTAGGCAGTGGTTTTTGATTGTTTCTGCTTTACTGCATTATGTTTGCTATAAAGGTCTGACCACTCATGGTGGTGATCAGGAAGTATGAAGTCATAGTTTGGCTCCTATAGCAAAGCTACTGGAATGGCATCTAGGTGCATGCAGAGGAAAGGAGAGATGTGAGAGAAAGGGGTTGTGTGTATTTGCACAATAAATTTATGCATACACAGATACCCTACAGAATGAAGCTATGTAACATTTAAAAATATCTCAGAAAGGTATCTTATGAAAGTGTAGAAGCAGGTGTATAGCTTCTTTGCTGGTGTCTGACTGCCTGTCTGCTTTGCTATGTCTGTGTGTTAACTTCTGCTTAGCCATTAGCAGGGATGCTAAGGAATGGAAGAGGAAGATAAACTGAGGTTAAAGAGCTTGCAATCTTGCTTTCCTTTCTTTCATATCCTGAAACAGTAACAGAGAAAAGTGAAAACTTCATGAGATAAGAAAATAATCAATTCATGATGACAAAAGGATTATTTTTGTGGGGTTTTTGTAATCACATTTAAATCTTCCTACAGTGATGCCAATTTGTGAGGAAAATCAAAGTAATTTAAAAATATTTTGCTTCAGAATTTGTTTTGGCTGAACTGGGATTTTTAGGGAGGTTTTGTTTGGTTGGGGAGGTTTTTTTTAATCTAGAGAAAGGAACATACAAGTTTTGCAGAGTATTGGGGAAAATGATGTGTTTGTTCTGCTATACAGTTTCTGTCTAATGAGCAGTTTGTTGATCTCATCTCTTGGTCTAGGCAAGTAAGAATGCAGGACACTCTGGGACCTCAGGTAGGGTTGGGCTTGAGTGGATGGGAAACGGCTTTGTCAGTCAAAGGAAATGGGGACAGTCAGAAAGATGGATGAATTAAATGGATTTACAATAAGTTATGGGGGCTAGAAGCTGGAATTTGGGTCAGATACAGCTGCCTACTTCATATATGCAGTGTGTGCTAAGAGATCTGCTAAATACTTACCAAAGGTGGGAGTTTAGAGACTCAGCAAAACTGAACTTTGAGGTTATTCTAAATAGGTAGCTAAAGATAATCCTGTAAGTGTAAGGTGTGCTGAAGAAAACCACTGTTTCCATATGTGGCCTATTCTCCTTATACCTGTGTTATTCATTAGCAGAAAAGGAGCCTGGTCTACAGTTACTCACAGTCACCTTGCTTTGCCACTGTATCATCTTAGAAATCTTTTTGGGAGAGTCAGGGTTAAAAAAAAAAATCAAATTAAAAAGCACTAATTGCCCTTTGTTATTTCCCCTGCTGTAATTTATGTGGAACTAATTTCAGTAAGTTTTTCAAGATCTGTCAGGTTTTGAGCAATGTTCTAAAGATGAAGCACTTAGTTATAGATTTCTCTAAGAGCTACAGGTGGAATCTAGGCAAAGCCCATCTAATCTGTCTAGATTGTCTTGGCCAGGGTGGGAGAAGGAGGCAGAATCCCACTACAACTGTGTTGCTGAAGCATAAGAAACAGAAACCTTTCCAAAAATTATTACCAGCTCGAACCCAGAGAATTTCTAAATGCATCCAGGTTGAATAACATTCAACTTCACATTTCGTCTTGATAAACCCAAAGTCCTCCTTCTCAGTAAGCTAGTATTGCTAAAGAAATGTCCATTACTAAGTCTCTTTGCACATTGTTTCTAGGGTGATGTCTTTGATATGTATCTCCCATCCTAACTGCTTCCTCAAACACTTAGAAAAATGAAGCAGTACCTCTGGGTCTGTCCTTTTCATGCCACTGCTCACCATGACTTGTAGGCAAGGTTGCAGGGGAATGACTTCAATGAATATCTTGAAATGCAAGGAAGTGCGGGCTGAAGAATTTGTACTGGTGGCAGTTTTCTCTCAGAAATGCTGAGAGGATACTGAGTCAAAGGTCTCTGAGAGATGAGATGTTGGATCAAAAGTAAGGCATGCAAAAGTAAGTGTGATATGAATGGCAGTGCTAGAAGTTCTCCTTTCCTTGCTCATCTGAGAAGGTGGAAGCAAAATTCTGATGTGTAAGGGTTTGGAATGTGCTCTACTGAGCCTCCTGTGTATGTGTCTCATTCACAAGTGTCTGAAGGACACTGAAGGTGCTTAGAGAGATATAGATTATAAGTGCTCTAGATAGGCAGTATAAAGAAAGACACTCAAGAAGAAATGAAGGTCTAGCTGAGCATTTCAACAGGGATTGAGTTGCAGCTTTGCTGTACGCAGGCAAAATTGTGGAACTGCTGTGAATGTAGAAGTAGTGGGGTAAGTGGAAATGTGAAACACAGAATGATAATGTTGGGGAGAAAGAGTGGTGGTAGAACTTGGATAAATAGTGAACAGCAAGTCAGCCCTGTCCTTGTTTTGCTGTGGTATCAACAGTAACTGTGAGCAAGAGGCATTAGCTCAAGTGCTAAAACAATTCACTCTGGAGGAAGTTCCATTTAGTACACCAGAGGGCAAGGTACCTTCAAAAAGCAGTGTGTTAATAAGAGACTGAACTGATAATATGTGTCACACCTCCAGATTAATCATCAGTTTCATCTGTGTAATACTTTTCACCATTTACTAACAAAACCGTTGTTGTAAGGGTGAAGAGAAATTACAGTAATGAGGAGAGGGATGAAGACTAGTAGGAAATCCATAATGTCTTGTGCCCATGAGAGCCTTTTTTGTTTATTAAGCAACCTCCAGACAGTTTGCTGTGGCAGCTTTTTTCAGCATGATCTAACTTGGGCTAGAGATCTACTGATATGCAGCTGGGCTCTGGTTATGCAATGGGTCAAGGGGATAAAATATCTACTGGGCATTAGACAAGCAAGTACTATTTGTGTAAGAGCCAGAATGTGAGCACTAGCTTGTCCAAAGACAAGTATGTGGTTTGGGATGGGGGATGTGTATTATGGACAAATGCCTTGAAAACTGGCTGTCTGGGATTTGTCACACTCAACAGAGTAGGAGCACAACCCATGCAAGCCAAAGGGAGCCATCACTAGGAAACATGACAAAACTCTTAGAAATCAGATCTGCACTCCAGAGAAAAATAGTTAAATCGAGCTGAGTTCTGACTCTTGTCCTTTATAGCAATGCAAAATACTGTGATTGAAACAAAAAATCTCTAAAGCCCATGCACTGGTGTGTTTGTATTTATGATCATGCCCATCATGCTGGTACTACTCAAGCTCTTGCCTATTCTAGAAAGAAATTTTGTCCTGGGAACAGAATATGTTTCTGTGTGATAGAATAAGCCCAGAAAAGATTCCTGATATGACTGAGTTACCCACAGTTATCCATTGTACAGCAGTAAAGTGACGTATTGGCAGATCCCATTATTCTTGGATTGTTGAATGGAGAAAAGCTGTCAGTATAGATAAAGTCTGTAAATTATGGCTCTCTCATCTGAAGACCATATGGGGTAGAGGAGCATGAGAAACCAGTGTGGGTGCTGATCCCTTTCCTCCCTACTAGCACTTTAGTGGATGTTCTGAGTGAGGCAAGGCTGGAAGTGTGTTTGTGAGCTGTCCATGGTAAAAGCAGGTCAACCAACAGGTGTGGCTCGACTCTATGACATTAACTCTTTGCATAAGTGACCTAAAATTACACTGGCTGTTACTGCAGCTGTCACATCTAGCCTGACACTTGGAAAACATTATTTCTGTCTTCTGCATCTAAAAAAAACCCTGATAAAATTTGGCGTGGAGTTGCAGTCAGTGTTTGAGAAGCTGACCTACATTGTTCGTCAGACCACTGTGGATTGCAGAGCTCTCTCCTGTGGCCCACAAAAGATACAGAATCTATGTTGCCCATGATGTGCACATCCCATTTACACATGCAGTGCAAGTTTGTGCCATCTGAACTGACAAATACTGATAGCAGAAATAGGTCTGTACCACAGAAGATAATTGATGTTTTATCTCTCTTACCATTGATGTTTCTGCAGATTAAAGCTACTTTCGTCCATGACAGGTTTAAAAATTTCTGTGCAATCCAAAGTGTTCTTTTGTCACCAGCTGGTGCCTGAAGTGAGCAGCTTCATACTGGCAGACTTCTCAGGTTTTGTCAGTATAACTTAAATCTACTTTGAGGACTTCACGACTGAAGTGCAGTTGCACAAGTACAGCCATATGGCTCCTGGAAGTTACAAGCTGTACAGGCATCTTACCTGCAGAGCTTTACAGTTTATGGAACTTTAGAAAATCAAGATTTTGTTCTGTCTGGAATCGATACCCAGTGTGAGAGCCACC
>VZTT01048698.1:37018-58334 GCA_013400855.1 Buphagus erythrorhynchus
AAAAAAAAAAAAAAAAAGCCCATTTCTGACTTTTTACATTTCTCCTTGTGCCCAGAATAGGGAAGATTTTTCCTGAGGAGAGCTTGAGTGTTTTTTCTTTCTCCTCCTCCATCAGCTGATACTAGTTCTACAGCTGTATTTCAGTACCCATTTTAATGATAATTTCAGTCTTGCTGTGGAAAATCTACAACATGCTGAGTTGGTGACTTTGTGACTCAACCAGAAAATACTGATGAAGGGACTGAACTACATGGCAGAGCATATGCCTATTCCTTAACTTTCTTCAGGAAACTGGAGTATAGAACTAATCTATCCTTGCATTTCCTATTGAAGATGAGGTTTCAGGCACTAAGGAAGCTCAGCAATGTTGTCACTAAACTTTTTTTGATCCAGTTTTGAAATAGCAAGTGCTGCTTGGAGAATGTAGAAGGTCAAATACTTAGGTTTGCATGAGCACTTCAGTGTTCAGATGGTATTAAGTTACTGCATTGTGTATAGCTTTAGCTGATAAAAAGTTCCTCTGGGGGGAGAAGTTACCTTCTGTTACAAAGCTGGGTGTTCTGGCTGTCCTGCTAAGCAGATGTGAGTGGTGGACATTTTTTTTCTCACTTATACATAAAGACTACTGAATTATTGTAATTTCCAAATCCAGAAGTGGGGTAAAGAGGTGAATGTAGCTACAAATTACTGTTTCAGGCAAAAATAATCCTGAAAGATGTGCAATAAAATAGCCTTACCTGCATCAATCCCAAACTTGTAATCCTTGATATTTAAATGAATGAAAATCGGGGGCACTACTGCCTTAATTTTATAACTCTAGTCTTCTGTCCCTTTCTGTTCCTCCCCGTCTAGCAATCTTTCCCTCTCTTACTATTGCTGTTGTTTGCAAAAGATCATTAAACTCATAAGCTTTTAATGGCTAGATACCGGCCATTGCAGAGAAATAGCAAAAGATGAAAGGCTGGAGAAGAATTGAGGAAACTTGTAACATTAACCAACATTACTGCCCAAAGGAGAGAACACTAATGGATAAAAACCTAAAGCACAGTCTTGACTTGGTCTAAACCTGTATATTTACATCCAGAGTCACTGAGGTCAGAGCACGCTTGTCTGAGGGCAGTTACAAGCAAATAAAGGCTAACAACACTGTTAGTGATAAACAGCAGTGGGTTTATGAAACAGAAGTACAGCAGACAATAACCTTTCTTGATGTAATTAGATAATTAGTGGGCAAAAGGAATGCAGTGAATAGACTGACTCTGGACCATGCATGGGCTTTTGACAGAAAACTGTGCAAAATCTTATTAGGGAAATTAGATCAAATTGGTTTTGATACAAATCCTGTGAAATGAATCATGGGTTAAATGACAGAGTGGAAACAGAAGGGCTAGAGATATTCTTTATCCTTCTGCAAAGATGGTCCAAAAGGACACTGCTTTGACTGTAAATACTCATTAGTGACCTGGAAGAAACGTAAAAGTGGTCACTCAAATTTACAGTTGACAGAACCAAAAGATACTAATAAAAAAATCAGCATTGGAAAAAGAAGTGCTAGGCTGAAAAAATGAGCACTGTGAACAGGTTTGGTAAAACAAGCGATAATGAGCTCTGTGTAGTTCAAAGATGATACTGGATGTACTTTGGAACAAGGAGAATCTCCAAATTTCATGTTGTGCAGAGCACGGTGGCAAAAGCAGCTTATGTTCAGAGAGGTCCCAAAGAGACAGGCTATCAAATTGTGTGAGCTGATGTGCAATCTGATGTCTGGCAAAGCTACTGCTCAGTTGGTCCATATGTCCTCCTGGCTGTGTGCTTTCCAGAGTGACTCTCCCCTGTAGTGCTGCAGCATTGCACTGTGCAGTTCAGGGCACCTTGCTGCAACAGAGACCCAGAGGAGTTGGAACAAATCCAGAGAAGGACCACAAAGATGCTAAAGGGATTAGAAGGAATGACCTATGATGAGGAAAGGTGAAAAGAATGAAATGTTTAGAACCTCTAAGCCTGTTACATGGGCACAGAAATAGTAACGGAGTTTCCTGTGCCAGCACGGAGGAGAGTTGGATCAAGTCTCTCTCCTTTTACATTCCTATTAAGGTAACTAGAGCCAAGCAAAATGGCTGTTCATCACTTTGAACTCTTTGCAAAAACATTTAGCTGGTCTTCTTAAAGTTCAAGATGTTGTATCTCATTGCCAGGGGACACTCTGACTGTTTAAAAATCAGCACAGGATCTCCATGACACTTGCAGAAAGTCAGAGGCCAGAAAAGAAAAGCACATGCTCTGGAATGGCTGGAGTCACCTTAGCTGTAAACTTTGATCTATCTTGGTATTCGGGGCTTTTGCTCTCAAGTATGCATTCACATCCAAGCAGAACTCGCTATGTACTGCTGCCTGATGGAAGGGAACAGGAGGGTCCTCAGCTGTAAGGATGTAGGGGGCTTGTTTCTTGATTCACCATCAAACACTCACTGTTTTCATGCCTTGGGGAAAGAAGGCTCATTATCTCCCCAGGCTCTTTTAATTTCCTTTCCCCCCCCCCCCTTTTTTNTTTTCTTTCCACTGAAGGAAGATACCTTGGTAAGCCCTCTTGAGGTCATCCATTAATGTTGGGTTATTTGAGAAACAGAAGTTGAGATTTGGGGTCCTCTGATGGAATCTGCCAGTACAGATCATTTCTCTGTCATTCCTGTTTCATAGTGTTTTCCTCTGTCTGCCTTGAAAATTACAGCTCCAGCTGTTCTTACCATGGAGTTCCACAGCGCAGAACAGTGTTTTATGGTTGTTTTGCCTTCCATTTTAACCTTAATCTCATGTTGCTGTGTCCAGTGATCTTCATTTCTTTACCACAGATGCACTTCTCAGGTAGGGAGAGGTTCCAGAACCTGCACAGCAGGTTTCAGCTTTGCTGTGAGATGCTAAGATCAAGTCTCAGCTAGCAAAGTTTCATCTTCCTTCACACAGTCAGCTGTTGTTCCACCAGAAGATCTGCAATATGTCTAAGTGCCCTCTGGGAATAGAGATGAATGCACCTGCAGCAATTTCTGTAACTGCTCCATGACCTCTAGTTCATTGTGGCCCTCAGGGCAAAGCATGGGCATTTATCAACTCATCACACTGTCTCTGAGAGGGCCCAAACCCTGGATTCCTCTCAAGTAACACCAGGCAAAGCAGCTGAGGAACGTGAGATGCCTGCCCATATTCTCAAGGTCAACAGTCTTGCCAAAAAACAAACTTGGCTGATCGATCCCAGAGATAGGAGATGAGGTCAAACTTTGAGGAGGAAACAGAGAAGGGAAAATTAGGAGATACGTAGGTCAAATGAGATCATACGGATGCAGGACTGTGAATTTGCTGCATATCATACATCTATATTCCTATCAACAGACACACAAATGTGATATATAAGAGTGTGCACTCCAGTCTTGCTGATTCGCAAAATGTTTTGTCCTGTCCCCTGGCAGATTTGACCTCTTGGCAGAAGGAGTTGCCACAAATACCAGGTAAATAGGCTGAAACTGAAATAGAAATAGAAATTGCCCACATGACCATGGTGTGGTAACTTTAAACAAGCAGAGCTTCCAAGAAGAAAAGTCAAGCATCTACAGTCAGTCAGGATTCTTTGGCCATGTCATCAGGAAAATGCATGTTTAGTTTTTCTTAAAACCTTTGACAAATTGTCTTGCTGAAGGGAAAATTTAACCTCTCAGGTTAATACTATTATCAATTAAAAGGTGTCACAGACCCTACTCAGAAAAGAAAGAGAAGTCAATTTTCAGCATGATAAAGGTTAACATGAATCACCCACAAAGATCTGTATTGTGGTGTTTGATCCATGTGTTAATGATCTGGGAAGTGGGTGAACAATGAGACTGCAGGTGAAATCAAATTACCAAGGAAGACTGAAGAGCTCCAGAAGATCCTAATAGAGCTGGGTGTGTGGACTGCACAGCATAGTGGCAGATGAAATACACCGTTGACTATTGCAAAACATTGCGCACCAGAAGGATTAATTTGATATTTCATACATCTTAATGGATTCTAAATTAACTGTAGCAACTCAGGAATAAGATTGAGTGTTGCAGTAAGTAACTTCTGATACAATTTGTTGAAGAAATGGTAACAATTTAGATTTTCATTTGGGGGGGGGGAAAGCCAACAGTGCAAGGAGTTACGTAATACATAGACTGAAAATAATATTGAAAATATTGTAATGTCACTAGGTAATTGATGGTGTGCTTTTGTCTTGACTACTGTCCAGACCTTCAGTTGGAGAAGTGATGGAGCAGTGCCAGTTTCATGCTGCTGAGGAGCTGGCTCATTGAACTCTGTTCTGGACTGAACAGAAATAGCCAGACTAGAGGAAGTTCAGAGATGGATGATGGAGCAGATAAGAGATCTGCAAAACCTTCTGCATAAAGAGCAATCATATAGATAATGAAGAGCTGAATGAGGAGAACATGGAAAAACTATATTTCCTGAGAAGAGTGAGGAGATGTTCAGGGAGCCTGACAGCCTGCAAATATATTATAGGCAAATAAACTAATTGCTTTAAATAGCATAAAATTTAACAGTCTTCCAAAAAAAGACTGAACATTTTTATAAGGAATAAGACTATCTGTGACTAAAATAAATACGAAGATCTTGAAAAGCTGCTGAAGTTCTCTTCATAAACTTAAGGGTGTAACCTCTCTGTAAGAAGTGGGAATCTGTGTGTCCATACAAAAGCTCAATACTAGTAAATAGAAGAAAGATTAAGATTGGAGACAAAAGAAACTTTTGATCGGATCATTTTCATTCTGTTTCTAAGCTCCTCTTTCAGTGATGATAGTGCAGCAGGTCGGGGTAAAGGGTGAGAGAAGGAGTCAAACTTGAAAATTAGTGAAAGACTTCTGTATTACAAATGAAAAAATGAAAATCTAATCTGAGCAGGTCCTTTCTGCAGAGTCTGCTACTGAACCTTTTGCATAAAGCCAGGACAGCCCATTCTCTATTAACCAAACATCTTTTTCACCTGGTCTGCCACCAGCAAGCTTGTTTCTTTCTGCTGTCTTGGGGTAGATGGTGCTCTGGGTAGATTGTGCTTCATCATTCATGTTCCTTCCCAGCACTGCAGCCTGTGAACAGCCCGAAATTATGATCTACACAAAGAGCTTTGTCTTTACTCTAATGTGAGTGTGTGGGGAGCAGGTGGGCTGGTCTTAGTCAATTGTACTGATATTCCTGAAGAAAAACCTGCACAGGGTTGAACTGCCTGAGCCAACTGGAGTTCGACTGAGGTGGCAAAAGGAGGGTTCTCTTTTGACTGACCCTGGAACCGGGTCTGGCCAGGCAGTTGCTGAGTGCCTTTGCTCTCTCCCTGCAGGCTGCTCGGCAGGATGGCCACGGAGGAGCGGCACCTCTCCTCCAGCTGCGGGTCCTTCATCAAGACCGAGCCCTCCAGCCCATCTTCTGGCATCGACGCCATCAGCCACCACAGCCCAAGCGGCTCCTCCGACGCTAGTGGTGGCTACGGCATCGCCATGGGCGGCCACCCCAATGGCCTAGACTCGCCACCCATGTTCAATGGCACGGGGATTGGCGGCGGGTCCTGCCGCAAGCGTTACGACGACTGCGCCAGCGCCATCATGGAGGACTCGCCCACCAAGTGCGAGTACATGCTCAATGCAATCCCCAAGCGGCTGTGCCTGGTGTGTGGGGACATTGCTTCTGGGTACCACTACGGCGTGGCTTCCTGTGAGGCATGTAAAGCTTTCTTCAAGAGGACTATTCAAGGTATGGTGGGAAGGAATGGAAACTGAGGCATTCACTCCATAGAAATAAAGGGATGTGGCCCAGACATTGCTGAGACTATGGTGTCATATAAAAGAGGGAAAGGGAGAATGAATGTAATGCACCTAACTCTCCATCCTTTTGTATGCTTCCTCTCTCCTCCTGCTCAGTTCTGGTCCTTCCAAATCAGCATGGACATGGACTTAGGCTATGTGATGGTAGGAACCTTTGCCAAGTTCCTTGACTGACTGGCTACCAGATCTGAGTGTCTGGACTAGTGGGTCTTCCTGCCTCTGCTAGTGGCACTGATACTGTGAGAATGTGGCAGCTAGTGATGTAAGGCCTGGAAAGGAAATGCTTTGCCTTGTAATGGTGTTTTATTGCTCATTTGAAGAGTAGATGCCTCTGACAAGAGATGGAACTTATGTAGATATATCTGCACCTAGAGGTGAAAGTTCCAGCATTACAGGAGTAGAGAAATTCTTTGTCCTACCAGTCCTGATATGTAGCCATGAACTCCAAACCTCAGCGCAAATCTGGACAGAGAACTTTTATGAGAGTCAGTATTTTTCTCCTTTTCCAGTTTCACCAACCTTTTTCATTAAGATGCAGATTCTTGGAAGATAAAAAAACTAGGCACTTAAGAAGATGAAGTTTTTGTCAGCCTCACTAAGGATGAGCAATTCCTCAGGTGATTTTGAAAACCTCAATGCACGCATGTGTAGGTGAATTGCAGTGTGTTGCTCCTTCATGTATAATTAATGTATGAGGAGTATGGCTGTGTCCTGACTGCCAAAAGTGTGCTTGCAGATGTGCACATGTGCAGCTACAATATAATCAAAAGCAGGAGTGCATCCAAACAACCTCCAATATCCATGGATGCTTGGGTATACTTATATACACATGCCCCATGTGAGCAAACATGCCTGGACGTACAGATATTCCCTTTATTTCCTCCACTAACTGGAAAAAGGACAGGATCTTTCATCTTCCAGTGGAAGTGTAGTGGGTTTGCCCAAGTGTGGTGTGCTGACTGAAGGCAGGTCTACAGTGAGCAGGCAGCTGTGCATGTACTTGGCTGCTGGCTGGGGTTAATCCACTACCTCAATACTTCCTTGCCTCCTGTGAAATGAAAGAAATGCACATATGGAGAGACCACTCACTTTGTTAATTGGATGGATCTGATTGCACTCTGTTGCTGGGGATGTTCAACTCGAACAGTACAGAGTGCAGTTTATCCCAGGTCTCCGCAAAAGTCACTATATCTATCTTGTTTTCATAGATTTTAGATATCTCTCCTTAATGTGGAAATACAGCTGTGGAAATAATTACTCTGCCTCACTGATACTTCCTTCTTTATTATGCCATGGCCATCTCTAGGGCATTGGCCTGTTCCCTGGCAGGGTTTCTGTGAGTTGTCATTGCTGAATCTCTGTGATTGAATGTGAACTTTTACTTGCATTTCTGTCAGCACTGACTACATCCCTTCTCCAGCCCTTGGACCCTTCCTAGTGTTTCTTTTAGGCACATTCAGGTGCTAAAATGGGGACAGGGTAGCACTCTGAAGCAAAGTCCTGGGGTCTCCTAATACAGGAAGAGACCAGATAATTAACTCTTCATGGGAATGATACTGGAGGACCTCTGTGGCAGAGCAGGAGAGACTACAAGAAGCAGAAAAAGATAGGAACTTTTGAAAAGTTTTCAGAGAGAATCAAAAGAAAATGATGCACATGTAGCAGTACATGGAGCCTGTATTGGCCAGGTGATATGCCAGCTGACTGAATCCCCAGAGGGGAGAGTGCTTCCCTCCATCTTCCTTTCCCTAGCACAGACATATTCTTTCTCCCTGTGTTCCCTAATTGATGCCTGTTAACATGTAACAGATGGGGGGGGAAAGGAGTAAGTGGAGATTTCTCTCACCCTGTCATCAGCTTGGGCTGGCAACTGAGGTACCAAAATGCTTTTATTCCTAAGAGTGTGAGAGTCAAGTGTGCTGTGCCTGAGGGTGAACAATTTCAGCTCTGCAGTTGAAGGCTGAGCCCAGGGAAGTGGGCAGCAAATAGGTCTGCAGAGTTTGGTTGAGTCAAGAAAATGCACTGTTCCCAGGGCTCTGCTGCTGTGGGCGTGATATCTGAGTATAGCCCTGGGTGTGCAGGGAAAAAGGATTTAAGGATCTCATGAAAGAGGAGTGGCAAGAGCATTTCCAAAAGGTATTTATCATGCAACTCTATTATATTCCGTAGCTGTTTTAGGCATCTAACAAAGTGAAAACATCTTCATCCAGGCTACCTAACATTGATGTAGGCTTTGCAGAAGGCATGCAGATGTGTATGTTATGTAACTGCTTTCCTGGTATCCTAGTACCAAAATCTTGTCCTGATTCAGTATGTGGGAGTGGCATTGACTCAGTGGTTTAAGCACCGAGATGGAGCAATAACCCCAGGATTTCCCAGATGCTCAAGAGATGAGATAGGTAAATTCATCATCAGGCTTTTGTGGTCTTGGACAAGCCACTTCACTTCTCTGTGCCTGAGTATTGACAGGTGAAAAAATAATGAATACTATGACAGTACTTACTCTGCTGGCCTTACATGTGCATGCTGCCATAAAATGGGTCTAAATCTGTGCTGAGTTACTAAACTACTGCAGCCCTATCTAGATACCCATGCTCATGAAGCAGAACTTCACATGAAGTCCCCCTTCCAACTAGCCCTGCCACCCCTGCCCCCGACACAAATGACCCTGTGTCTATTAGGGGATTTTTAGCTGCATTAACTCATGTGAAACCTGCATGTCTTGAGGCAAGAGTATCTTGCAATAACCTTTCAACTCCCTCTGCCACTGTAGCAGCAGCAGGAAGAATGGATATCCAAGCTGCAGACCTTCTTTAAGTATGATGACTTTTTTTGCAGCTCACTTTCTCACTTGGCCAGGTGAGGCCAGGCTGTCATGGACAACATAAGGGCTGCTGCTTTTCGAGTGATGGGGAGAAGATAGACTGAGAGCCAGCATGGACATGGCTGATTATCTATGAGGTCACTAATATTGCTGTGTGGGAGTTTTCTGTCAGTAGGATTTTTCCAAAGAAAAGTGGAATTTTTACGAAGTCAGACTTCCCCAATAAAAATTTTGATTATCGGAGAGAAAAGAAGAAGGCAGGAAAATGCAAACCATTGATTCCCTTCTAGCTGAAATGGAGTGTTTGGTTTTCCTGAATTAGGACAGGAAGACAGGATCTCCCAACACACCTTGGCCTGTCCCACAGGTTATGGGGGAGTGTCACACATCTGTCCTTCCTTATGTTGTGTTACACAGCCCAAGGATCAAGGCCTGGAAACCTGTGTGTCGTTTCCACTTTGCTGCATTGGCAATGCTTGAGACACAAAAGTGAAAACCTGAGGGGAGATGAGAGAACACACCCCTGGGCTGCAGGTCTTTCTCTCTGAACATGATACTTTGAATCCCAGGATTAGACCTCCCATCCTTTGAGGCAGTCAGAAATCCTAAAGTGACCTGAAGCATTTTCAGTCAGCTAGGCTGTCTGGCAAAATTTTAATCCTGTTTCTCTATCATTGTACTGTTTCATGGGATTATATTCTATTATATATATTATATTCATGGGATTATATGGCAGTTTGCATTTACCTCACCTGACTGTGAATATTGTGGAATGTGCAGTCTAGGGCAGATAGGAGAGAATCTGAATTTCAGACATGTTTAAGTGTGCTGCTATTGGTGCTCAGGAGAGGTCTGATTGAAGGAAAAGATTTCATATTAGCTGAATGTAAAGGAATGGGTCTGTTACATAAAAGATAGTTTGGGATGTTTATAAATAAAAGCTCTTTTAATTTCTGTTCCATGGAAAACCTAACTAATCCTTTCATCCAAATTTAGACAAAGGCAAAAATTGGGTTTTTTACAGGCTAGAAATTCTCAATCAAAGTCTATTCCTTCTCTTAACAGTTTGTTCAGTAGGTAGAGCATTATGTATCAGTCAAATATATATTCTCTTTCGTTCATTAATTGTTGCAACTAGTAGGTAGTTTTGCCTACTTTGAATATTAACTAATATCAATTCTGTGTAATGATATGAGTCCTTTATTATTCGATATACTCATGACTATGACTACCTTGCATCTATTTTTCATCTTCAAATGGTGAAAATAAAGGCTATTTCTAAAATGACCCATTATTATAAAATAAAAACTAAAAGCTCAGCAAAACATTGCAGATTCAGAGAAAGTAGACACATTCACCATCATCTTCTGGATAGGAAAGTTGTGTGTTAGGCAAAGTGCCTGTGTCTGTGGATTTTCAGCTGGAGTCTTGCAAGCTTCAAACTCAGCGAGTGTAGCAACTCACTAGAACTGCTGTGTTGGGATGCCTTTACACCAATAAGGGGCTTAAAAAGTGGATAATGCAGCTCAGAAGACTTGTAGGGATTTATAACAGGCTTGTAATAAAGTCTTCGAGGGCTTTCTGGTTGTTGTGGTGCTTTGAGTGGCTCCCAGGAAGAGGAGAGGTTGACAGAGTTTTTCCTGAGCAGAAGAGCGTTACAATCCACATGCACAAAGGAGGTTTTGTGTCCCTACAGTAGCAGCCACATCAGCTGGGCACTGTCCTATCCTTCTGTCCTTCTGTCCTTCTCAGAAACCTGCATGCTATTTTTCAGGTGGGAGTTCAGAGCTTTCCAAAAACTTCTAAAGCTTACTCAGGGAAAGTGCAGTATTTAATGATCTAGTGCTTGACTGCTGCTTACTATTCACAGATCTATCACTTGAATTTAAAAACCTATCTTCAGAGCAACCTCAGCTCTATTAGTCTAGTGTTTTCTGTTTGCCTCAGTACATCTGTACAGCAAGCTCTGTGCAGAAGGATCTTTTCTGTGGAAGTTCTGTAAAATATTTCTGTATCTGAAACCCTACAGACAAACTTGCTGCCAATAGGGAGCCCCAGAACCCCTATCCTGCATGCTTGTATAAACAGGAGGCTGATTTGAGTGCGGTTTTGTGAAATGCCCAAGCCCTCTTTTGTGAACAGGAGCCAGGTGTGCCACCCTGAGGAGGCAAACAATGCTGATGTTACAGCTATGTGTATCCTGTTTTCCTCGTATCATCATTTGAATCCTTTTCTTTGAAAGCTGAGGCTTAAAAACTAACCCTTCTTACCTCGTGCAGATCACTGAGAGATCTTCCTCTGATTTTCACAAAGTATCTCTCTTCACACCAGGACTTGAGCTATGACACCTTGGTTAGAAGGACTAATTGAAGTGAATAGCAACGAAGAAGAATGAGAAAAAGCAAGACGGGCTTTTTTAGCAATCAGAAGCTGAAAATTATTTAAGGACATTCTTGGCTATTTTAAATAGTCTTTCCTGAGTTTCCTTGCAGAAAGGCTTTCTAGAAAGGTAGAATCAGTAAGCAGGGAGTAGCTTGTGTCCTCAGTGCTGTACTGATTTCAAGCCCAGTTCTCCGGAGGACCCTATCCCTAATTTAAGCAGAAGATGGGTGGAACTTTATTTTACTCCCAAGCTCAGGGAGGCATTCTTGTCTTCCCAGTCCATCCTGTTCCAGAGATGTAGGGTGAATATTGAATGACCAAGTTTTGGTGTGCAGTTTTCATGTGCTGCTATTGTATGTGCACTAGAAATTATGTTCCAAATTGTTTAACAGTCATAGGTCTAATTTTGCAGAAAATAGGATAGTTTTGCAGTTCTCCAGCATGAAAAACCATGATCTGTCACTTTAATAGTCCTTTGCTATTCTGTAGCATCTCTCATCTAAAGGTTTAAAGTACAGTTACACCTTAATAATGAATAAAGACTCACAGTCTCTCCAGAAGATAGGTTTGGTGTTCATTTCATTTTGCAGATGAGCAAACTAGGACATGGAGAGGAAGTGATTTGCTCTCCAAGGTGATATACGAAGGCTTAGAAGAAATCCAAACTCTGATCTGTTCACCTACCACTTGATTTTTGAAGCAGTTTTTTAGGTAAATCTTGTGCCATGGCATCAGTGAGGTTCTATCATTTTTTTCAGATCAAATGTAAATATTTTCTAAGTAAAGGAAATCTCTCTAATAAGCAACAACTCAAAGCAAGGCCGTGCCTATTGAACGATCCCTTTTTTTGCCCCTTCCGTCTGGGGCGCATAATCTACAGTTCGTGACACACAGAGACTTGACTCACATTCTGTTGTTGCATACAGAGGTGTGTGCACCTTTGTGTGCTTACACTCTTCTGCAGGACTTTGCAGCATCCTCAGCTGCTGCAGTGAAGGGAAGCTCTCTCTGAGGCCCCTGTGCTGGCAGCCGGGCTGGTGGTGTGACTGCCAGCCACTGGGAGGCTGTTGGAATTTCGATGAGTTAATCTCATCACTTTATCACAGGGCACTTACAGAAATTACAGGGAGCTGTGAGCAACTCACTGTGCTGGCAAGCAGCCCCAGGACCCATAAAAGAAATTGAGACACACACACACACAAAAAAAAAAAATCCAAGAACTCTGGTAAACTTTTGGAAACAACAGTTTTTTCTGGTCAAGTTCTGCTTGGGTAATGCTGATTGTGCCTTCCCTGGTGATGCCCCTACTTTCTGCAGTAATGGCAGCCATTGCCCCCAGCTGTGACTCTCAATCTCTGCAGTGCACAGCATGGTTTTGGGCCTGATATAAAGAACTGATATAAAGGGCCTGATATAGAGAACTGCTTATTCGAGCTGCACATAAAGTGTGTATGCAGTAACTAGAACCTTCACATACTCTGACACTCTCCCATTTAGTTGTGATGTAGGTTTTGTAGACTCTTTCCAGTACTACACTTGTCAAAGGATCCAGGTTGTAGAGGCATGGGGAAGCCTGGGGATCTGCTTGACACTGTGGAGGGGCCTTGATCTTCCAGATCAGAGCTGTCACTTTCTCCTACTGCTATAAAGGCTCAGTGCCCTTACTGTAGTGTCTCTGTGTTAGGGGACAAATTTTTGGGTTTTGGACCATAAAACATGAAATCTTGCATCTCTCCAGAGCTCTGATCCTGGCTTTGGTGAGAAAGGTTGACATTCAAACAAAGGCAAAACCTCCCAAAGTGAGACTGTGTCTGAGTATTTTCCCAGGTTTAGTCCTGCTCTGTTCCTTCCTGTGTGGGGCACAAGAAGTATCTGATCATGAGATCAGGGCCACCATACTCACGGGTCTGTAATGTGCTGGAGGTCTGTGTCTAGAACAGGAATTGGTTTATTACCTTGAGATCTAACTTGAATCTCAATTTCCAGCTCTCTGAGAATGTTGATACATGGCTGGCTATTGAAATTCAGATGTTGCACAATGACGAAATACATCCTGAATGGAAGCAACTTGTGCAGCACACTCTGCTCTTGCCGACAAACTGCATTTGGGGGCAGACGAGCAGTGGGGTGAGAATGGGGTGAGAATGGGGTGGCTGGGCTGAAGCTTAGAGGGAAGTTGCAAGTTTTGTGACAAAACACGAAGCAAGAGGCAAAATGTTTATAGCTAGTAGGCTAGCCACCTTTAGGCTTTGGGGGTTGTATGCTTCTGAGGTTTTACTCAGCATGGGCCAAGAATAATGAGATAAATCAAGTAGTGCTTGCTTTCTTTTGATTCTGTGCTCTGATTTTCCACTCAGAGATCCAGGGGCCTTTCCAATAGCTTAGTGAACCCCAGGTTCTAGTTACCTCCCCCAGAGATTTATATGTATCAGATTGTTGGTCTTTATTTAGAGCAGGGAATAGTCTTGCAAAAAACACAAAAACCCACTACAAAAGTCGGAATAAAAATCAATTCCTGTCCCGGTATTACTAAACTGTAAACTCTACTTCTAATCTGATGCTATACAAAGTCCATACTGTGTGTTCTCTCAGCTCTTACCTACACTCTCCCTACAGCTCTGATTGAACTCTCAAACCTCAGTTTCCTACTTTAAACCATTAAACCAGCTTTTCCATTGTTCCACTGAGATGTAGAGCTTAGGTACCTTTTTAAGTGCTGCCTGATTTAACAGTAACTAGACTACCTTAAATGTATTGTCATTGTCAGTGCATCAGTGGCAAGTTTCGATTTCCAGTCCAACTCCACAGCAAACATTGAATAGCCCTCTTCAGAAACATCAGCTCAAAGTGAATGGCAGGATGGAGACAGCCATTTCTATTTGTTGTCTTCTAGTACTACCTAACACTGTGATCCAGCATAATTCCACTTACATCCTCTTATCAGACCCTTGCATCCATGTTTTGGTTATATTCTTGGCTTATAATGAAATGTGATGTGATTAGAAATAAATTTGGGGCGCTTCTTTCTCTTTTTGTCTTATAGGCAGTGTTGAGGGGTCTTCATAAATAAAAGGGAATGAGGAAAGAAAAGATAATGCTCTGTGCAGAGGATGAGAGCAGGTGCACAAGGACTAATAAAGTAAAAATGTAAAGATTTGCACAGAGAACCCATGTTCATTTTACAGGACGTCTTACCCAGCTTTCTCAATGCAGACCTATTGCTTCCCTGCTACCTGTAGTATGCCAGCTGGCAGGAGGAAGCAAAAGAGGAAATGCTGTCTCTGAGCTTCCTGGTTCCCTAAGCAGGACAAGAAAGGGCAGGTGACATCCATCCCACAGACATGGAGCAAGACTGGCAGCAAAGGAAATTCTAGTAATGTCTGAACTGCTCCCACTCTCATCCCTGGACCTCAGGGAACAGGACAAGTTACAAGGGGTGCAGCACAAGGGATGACGACATGCCTGAAGGATGCGTGCCTGGAAGCCCAGCACTGCAGTCATCCCCTTGGCTAGGTCAGCAGGGTAAAGTCTCAAGGGATGTGTGTGTAAGTGAATGAGCAAACATGCAACACTTACAGAATGATGGTGGTGGGAATATCTGGGCACTGCAGCCTGTCCCTGGATCCATGGGGAGAGCATGATTCCTGGGTGACCATCTCTGTGTTTGATTACAGGGAACATTGAATACAGCTGCCCGGCCACCAATGAGTGTGAGATCACGAAACGGAGGCGCAAGTCCTGTCAGGCCTGTCGCTTCATGAAATGCCTCAAAGTGGGGATGCTAAAAGAAGGTAAGACAGAGTCAGAATGAGCATTTTTCTCTGTCCCAAAAGTGCCTGGGATTCCAGACCTTGCAGAATCCCCCAGGCTAACTACATGCCTGCCCTCTTTGTGTTTCTGAATGTATCTTTCTGCAGACTGTAAGAGAGCCAGGATGGGCAGTGACCAAGAGGGCAGTCCAGAGAAGAGAGTGGTTCTAGTCAGTGCTCTCATGCTCGGATATTATTTCTAGTACTTGCAAATTTGACAAATAACTGGAAACTGGTGGTGCCAGACTCTTTCCTTTCCCAAAGGAGCCCTGGGCTGGAGAGTGTTTCTCTTCTTGCCCCTCAGTAATTTTTCGGTTTTGAGGAGGAGAGGCTCTTTCGTGTTCATGACTGGGTTGGCAGCTCTTCACAAGGGAAGGATGGAGTTAATGCAGAGCTGTGGCACAGTGTGCAATGAAGGTCTGCCTGTATTATCACTCAGGAGACTTTCTGAAGATGGTTGATAGCATAGGTTTGTCTGGGAGCTGTGGGTCCCCTGCCCTGCATACTCAGCCTGTGTTTTGCTCAGCCTATTGATCTGTTCAGTGCTCTTTGAGCAGTGTTCAGCTTCTCTCCTGTGCTGTTTTTCCTCCCACACCCCCCTTTTCAATCCTTGTCCATTCAAAAGGAACCACAGGGAATTCAGTGGCAATTAAACACATTCTTATGGATTGACTTTAAAGGTTTGTTTCCCTTGGGTCCCTCTGGGAAAGGCAGTGAGGGGAGGAGGGGAAGGAAGGAGAGGCGCTGCACATAACCCTCTACATTGCTATACCAGCAGAGCGAGGTCCTCTCAGCTGAACCACAAGAAACAGCCACTTGCTGTGGTTATGCATGAGTCCTATATGCTGGAGCCAAGATGCCATCATACAACTTTCTTCCAGGTCATAACATCACAGCAGATGGTAATAAATTGTACAATGTCAGTTGAGTGTGTATTGCTTCTCACTAGAGCTCTCTCGTTTCTTGAGAGGCAGGTTGATGGCAGCCAGTAAGAATGTAGATTAGACATTAAATCCATTTTGTTCTTTAATGGATGTGTAGTTTCTGTGGTTAAATATCTTCCTTCTAAAGCATACCAGTTACCAAGGGGAGGACATGCAAGCTTCTGTAGTTTGGCTCTTCCTGACCTAGGTGTAGAGGTGGTAGACTCAGAGGATCTTGATCTCCTGCTGGGAGGGAGGCACCTACTTTGTAGTTAGAGATCACCGGAAATCTGCTTCTCTTCATGTGGTAGTTCAGGGAGGGGATGTATCCCCTTATCCACTAAAGCAAATACACACTCATGAAACTGGCTTTAGTGGGAGTCCAGGTTGTTAATGCACTGTAGCCTATTCACATGAATCCCACAAAACAACCATAAATGCCTGTAGTGGCTCCAGTCATTCTGCAGAGCAGTAGCACAGGTTCAGGCTTGCTGGCTGCCAGTGTCTGTGCTGTCCCGATTCTGAGCAGTTGAGCCTCTTGGAGCTGGCAGCTGGGGGAACAGTCACAGGAGCTGGTGCTGGTGTGCTGACTGTGTCAGGGCATCTTTGCTTCTTGTTCTGGGAGTTCAGCACTGTTCAGAGCAGGGTCCTGTGAAGGGTTTTATGTCTTAGCCTCCAAGTTCTGTGAAAACAGTTAACTCCTTCCAGACCAGAGTTAGTCTGAAAAGCAGTGTAAATTCACTCACACCATGCTGTGCCTGAACTCCCAAACCCTGTGGGATGCTACTCATGGCAAACTGAAATTTGTCTCTATGGCAGCTTTTGTGCTGAAGTTTATTTAGTTATTCTTATAGGGATTGATCAGGCATCATTAAAGTCACTGGGGAAGGGTGGTTTGCTATTGATGTTAGTGTATCTGTGATCCTGCCCATAATATTTAGAGCTGTGGAAAATACAGCATAAAGATTTATTGATAGCAATGGGATACAAGAGCACATGATAATATCAAGAAGAGCAGAGGAGACTACCCTAGTAATCTGCAAATAGGGGTCATGTGTCCTAACAGAGAGTGGTCAAGTGATGTTGGGCAGGCATCTTTTTTTCTTTCTTTTGCTCAGTATCCCAAGCTGAGAAATAAGGGTCATACTGCTTTGCTTTGCAAAAGAATTGTGAGGACCAATTAGTTAACTTTATGTGAAGCTTGGTGAAAGCACAAAGTATTAGTATACAGAATTCAATCAATACACATCTTTAAAAGCTAAATCCAAGAAGGGAGAAAAATGGTGTCACACTATTTGGTCTCCACAGATCCAAGAGTTTCTAGAAAGAACAAATCCATAATTGTTTGAATTGCTCAAAATGCAGAATTGACAAGGGATTTCAGATTAGAAAAGGTTCATTGGTCTTTTCCATCTCTGATCTGTCATCCTATTAGCTCATCCATCCCTTTTCTCTGCCAAGGCACAAGAATTCCCAACCATACCATTCTAGTAGTTTAACTGTTTTTAAAAATCCCTGATGACAGGGTTTCCCCAGAGAGCCTATTCTGCAGTCCCCAAACTCTCATTAGGACAAGATATCTCTCGATATTTGGGCTATGATTATTTTCCCTGTTAATAGATCCCCTTCCTACTTTGCCTTTGTGTACCTCTCTCATCATCCCTGGGTGCATGCATGGCAGAAGGTTGCTAAGCCATGTTCTTTGTCCTGCTTGATTATCAAAGTTTGGAGAAAAGCAGTCTTTTGGTTAAAGGCAAGATCTAGAAATCAGTTCTCCTCTTCACAGTTTTCTGCTTGATGTCCTTGGGCAAGCCACTGGGCTTGTAACTTCGTGGGGATGTTTCTGGGTAAAGAAATTATCCTTTTGCTCAAGAAGAATATGGTATTTCATTAGTAATTAGTTAAAGGCTTCATGATTTCTTCTCATTTTCCATTATTGTTGCCATACATGATGTACATGCCACCTCCTGCCTGCAGGGCATGTCACCTTGTTCTTCGAGCAGAAGGCATCAGTACTCAAAGATGACAAAACAAATAACCATGACTTCAAGGTCTGCTTTATACTTGAAATGCTCAGCTTGATGCTGCAGGAGAGACTTGGTTTCTCCCCTTGGGGACTGCATATAAGGGTCACCAGACATCTCTTCTCACCACATAGGCTGCAGCTAGGCAAAAATCTGTGAATGTAGCCCTTTAAGATCCGGGAAGACTGGCCCTAGCACAGACGTGCAGGTTATTCAGGCAGTGCTGAGTGAATGAGGATCAGGGCAGGAAGAGAGCCAATGGAGCAATCAATAGGTGTCTCAGATATCCAGGCCACTTTCTTTAAGAGAGCTCTGATCAATGTATTGCAACAAGGGAACTGCATGGACACCAGAGCTTTGCTGTCTCAGGTTCTCCTGGTGTGATGCTGCAGAGCAGGCAAGACTCACTGAGGAAAGTGGCAAGCAGAAAGCTCTGCCCAGGGAGCCAAACTGGCTCAGATGTCTGAAGTTTTGGCCTGTCTGGCTGCCTGTCTCTCACTGTCCCCTTCCATCTGTAGCGTGCCCCCAGGGAGCATTAATTAGCCCTAGCAGGCTCCTGTAGGAACCTGCTGAATCTGAAGTCCAGCATTCCAGCAGACTCCAGTCCCAGTGTTTGTGTAGGGATGCGCTGTCCCCAGAAAATCTGTGCTCTGCTGCTCTTTGCCTTGCTGAACCACCAGCCTGCAGGCAGTGGAGATGGGCATCTTCATAGCTTTGTCCAGTAGAATTGCATGCCCCTCTGCTCTGCAAAAATCAGGGAAACCTGAGCAACCAGTGATACTGCTCACCCCAAATGAAGAAGATGATATGTCTGGCGTGGAGGTCTGGCCAGTGCAGGGAAAGTGTGCCCTGCAACTTACAGTGGAGAGGCATTGTTCAGAGCTGGGAATCCCAGGGTTTGTCCACTCTGTTGCTTCTCTTTGCTCCCATCACTGTCTGTCTTGTGCCTACCATGACTAAGTGTAATTCTTTAACTCTGAGCTCTACAGAGTAGATCTAGATCTTCCTGGATTTCTGGAATGATAGTCAGAGAAATTTCAGCAGTTTGGCTGCTCAAAACTCTTTTAAAAACTCAGTATACCTTGTCAGTTTTAGGAAGAATATACTCTTGCCATTCACGCTCTAGCCACCCATAATGTTTTTGTTTTACAGCAATTTGTTTGTCTTCAAGAGGCAGATGTAATTTCAGATGACATGAGGCTTGTGTATGTGGGCTCAGAGGTTTCATTTTGGACATTGATTGGCTGATTAAACATGACCTCACAACTTTGCTCTCCACACCTTTGCTGCCTCTCTGAACCTGGGGTACCCCAGGTCCTCCAGAATCTGGGGCATCTTCTCTTCTCTGACCTTGGTATCTGTAGGGCTGTGTCTTCTGTATTTTCTCATGCCTCTCTCTCAGCTGCTTTTACCCTTTCTTGAATGTGTTATCATAGAGGCACCACCAGCATTGCTGAGCTTTGGGCAGTGGTGGGTCCTTTTTGGAGCTGTCTGGAGTGGACATAGGGGCAGTTTCTGGTGTCTTCTCACAGAAACCACCCCTGCAGTCTCCTGCTACCCAAACCTTGTCCCATAAATGCAAGACTACCCATGAAAGGGAAATGCTCTGAGATCATCAGAAGAGGGATGGGGATAAAAGGTGAATTGCAATGAAACATCAAGGCCTCTCATTACAGAACTCATATTTGGCTGGAAATGACAGAAGGCAAGTGAGGAGAGGCAGAATCAGACATATCAAACCATACCACACCAAAGAGAACAGACTGGCTGTTGTCTGGATATTTAGTCCTTTCTCTTGTGGAAGCCCTGCAGAATTTTTTCTTCAAAGGAATGTATTGTTTCTAAATTGTTTCTGTGTTGTTCCTTGTTCTGTGCTGGCACATCTGCAGAGACCCAAATGGAGCATAAACAGCTCTGAAAAGGAAGCAAAGCTGGGTCACGAAATGCTTTTCATGAAGTGCATGCACATGCGGTTGTGTCACATCACAGCAGAAAACCATGCAGCAAAGAAAATGTCTGTAAAACAAATCTCATCCAGGCATTGAAATGCCATTGATTATTCCCCCAGCCTTTGAGTCTTGTTTTCTTTCTTAATAGCAGTAATGTATATTATGTTGCTGAAATTGTCCTCTGCTCCCTGCCTGTGCTGAGACTTGTCTCCTCAGAGTCCTGCTCATGACTGAGTCCTAAATGGAAGTTTCTGGGATGTATGGGTGGCTTCTGCCCAGTTTCTTGCAGACATCATTGGTTGGCTTCCAAGAAAGAGGACAAGGACTGAAAGGGCCCTGGGGATGTGACCTGTGATAGACCAGGTATACCTTATTTCAGAAAGTAGAAGATAGGAGTTTGCAGGAATGCATGCATTGCATGTGCTAAAAGCAGGAGTGGGGATACCTGGGATAGGAAGCCTGCCCCGTATGAGGTGTTTTACCCCACTCTGAATGTCTTTGAAGGTAAGTTGTCCTCAGGCCTAGCCTCCTGGCTCTCAAGAATCACCCTTGTGTGGTGAGGGTGAAGTCTACAAATAAAAGGAAGGAAGGCAGAAGAATATATAGTCTCGATCTGGATGCAGAAATGGGAGGCTTTTTAACAGCAAGAGAGAAGTTAGACAGTTATCCAGTAAAGACATGTGATTTCTCTTACCTGCATGACTCTCTTTCTTCCCAAAACTGTTATGCTGTAGTAAGCCCAGGTACAACCATTCCTTTCCCAGGCTTTGTTCCTTTGGTCCTAATGCATTTTGATAAGAAATGCTAGAGAACATCTCAAAATTCAACAGGGAACCCACATTATTTACTACAAATCTCCCAAGCTCTTGGACTCCTATCTGTCTAATATTATTTCTGATGTAAAGTTTGCTGGAATGTGTGGATACTGACACTGCAGCACCAGGCAGTGAACAGGCAAGAGAAGTCTACAGAAGAGAGCCACAAAGTTCATTCAGCTCATCTTCCTGTTAATTGTTCCCCTTTCCTACCTCTCCCTGGTGTCTTTGGGAATACCCTGCCTCCCAGAAACTTGCAATAACCTGGTAACCCTTGTGTTACCTGAGTGCCTGCATCTCTGTGAATGCTAGAGGTGATCCCCACTTCCGAGATGGTGAGACTGTCATCTCCAAATTTCAGAAGCAGCTATCTCTTAAATCCATCTCCTCTTCAAGACCCAGGCTGATTAGGAAACCCTGTACTCAGTGGAATTGCCCTGGTGGTTATTCCTAACTCTTCGGTTTCCCTTAGCAGCTGCTGATGTCATAAATTTTTCACAAGGAGTCAAATCTGTCATCCTGAACAGACTTCGCCGTGTGATGTTATAAATTTATGCCATCACCTAGTATCTGAGCAAGGGATTCCAAGCATTGGTGATTTCAAACCACTTACATTTACAACTTTGCCTTCATCTTCTACTAAAATCCAGATAACTGAATCAACAGCAGAGCTCATTTTCAGCAACGTAACCAAAGGGAGAGTTTTTAATTTCTGTTTTCAAGTGAAAGAATCTCTCAATGGAGCAA
>VZTT01048710.1:9711-20090 GCA_013400855.1 Buphagus erythrorhynchus
TGGATGATGGATGGATGATGGATGATGGATGGATGGGTGGATGGGTGGATGGATGGATGGATGATGGATGGCTCCTTTCACCCATCAAAGTGGGCACTGAACAACAAGCTGAGAGTCTGGCAGGTAGGAGGGATATGGGGTATCCAGTCAAGCTGCAAAGTCTGCTCTTTTACTGACAGAATGGGCTTTTTTCTCCTTAAAATGGCTTTTTTTTTTTTTCATTTTGAAGGTGGAAGAGGAGACAGCTGAAGCTGCTGAAACTGATGCTGAAGGTACAACCTGTAGCAGTATGATGCCAAACTGGGATGAAGTGAAGCAGGGGATGTAGTGCCTGGTGGGGGGAGAATGGGGCTTCTCCTTTCCTGCTGTCAGGGAGCAGGCAGCTCCAGAATTCTCTGCACATGAGCCTGCAGGGGCAGTCAGGACTTTTCACTGGGGTAAAACATCCTGTGGGCACAGCACGATGGCAATATTGGCATTGTCTGGAGCTGGCTCTGAATGTACAATACTCAGTCCTGTTGATTAAGCAATCCCTGATGTGAAATAAGAGTTTCTCCTCCAGCTGGAGAATGTGCAGGGATAAAAATTATTTTCTCTACCATCTTTCTCCATTTGGGAAATTACCTGTGACATAAGACACAATTTAATATAACGTTTTAGGAAGCAATGGTTGGTAATGAAAATTAGGTGGTGAGTTCCCATTGCAGTCTGACTGAACAAAGGCACATCCTGGCAGAACTCCACTGACACCAGGAAGTTGCACAGGGAATGGCTTGCCCTCACCCCTTTGCAGAGGGGCAATGATGCTAGAAAATGCTGATTTGTCAGGAACTGTAGTGATAGGACAAGGAGTAATGGGTACAAATTGAAAGAGAGGGAATTTCGGTTAGATTATTAGGAAGAAATTCTTCACAGTGAGGGTGGTGAGATACTGGAACATGCTGCCCAGGGAGGTTGTGGATGCCCCAACCCTGGCAGTGCCTAAGGCCAGGTTGGACATCTCCCACTACTCCAGGTTGCTCGAGGCAGTGCTCAAGGTGTTGAGCAGCCTGGAGTAGTGGGAGATGTCCCTGCCCATGGGACATGATCTTTAAGGTCCTTTCCAACCCCTAACCTTCCATGGTGTCATGAAAAACACAGGGTAGGATGCCCACACCTGTGAGCAGCCCCAAGCCCCGCATCTCTGCCGTGACACAGCGCTCCTGTCTCAAACCACTCTGTGTTTTATTGCAGCTTCAGACGCCTTGCCCTTTGCTTGAAGCTCCTAGCAGGCTCCTAGCAGCATGGCCAGGAGGGCCTGGGACATCGAGCTGGACCAGCTGGTGCATGACAAGCCCCTGGCTGGCAGGGACCCCTCCCCTCCCAGCCACGGGGCTCTAGAGCAGCTCCCCAATGTCCCCAGCTACAGAGCTGCCACCTGCACCCCCGTCCTTGCCACCAGCACGCCCAAGGCTGGAGTTGTCAACCCCAATTTTTGCACTGAGGAGCAATCCCCACTAGGTATTAGAGATGTTGGCCTTGCATAGTTAGAGGGGGATGATTCCTGGAGTCGTTGCTTTTTTTGTTGCTTCCTGCAGGGGGGGAACGAATTAAAAAAATAAAAGCACGCTTCATGTTGCAGCAGAGAGGCTGGAGAATGAAATCCACGTGTTTGTCTGCTTCTGCCTCATCACTATGTGCCTTTTTAGCTAAGCCTAGAGAGTGTTTGCAAATGCTGTGTGTTTAGAGCTGCTCAGAAAAGCTCTCCTGAAGGACCTGCAGGCAGAGGGTGCAATGTCACCACACACAGTTCTCTCCAGCATTTGCACAACCTGCTCATACTAAGAGGAGAGGAAGGTGGAGGTTTGCTGTTCATGGCTAAATGCAGCTTTGCTTTGCTTTGTTTTTAACCAGCAAGCTGAATTCTGCTGCTTTTCCTTACATGCAACAGGATTTTAACTTTGCAACCCAAACAGGCTTTTTCTTAAGCATTTAATCAAGTCACACTCTGATCCACTGATTCACATCAGTGTGAAGCAGGAGGTGCACGGGGCCTTTCAGATGTGTGAAAACTCCCACAGAAGAAATCCTGCAGGAATTCATTGTGTTTTGTTGAATAGCTAGGAAAAGACATCAGACTTCACAGCCAAATGGCTCTGGGGTCTGGCCAAGGTAGCCCCTAGTGCCATTTCTCCTTTGGACAACTGGCATCTTTCTTTGCCCACTATAAACATCCAACCTTCCTGCTTCTAACCTTGCCTGTGGCAGGAAGCAGTTATTACCTCTGCAGAAGAAAGAAGCCATAAATGCTTATTTAAATAGTGCCTTATTCTGCATGAAAAGCAAGCACTGTGTGGTTCAGAGTGTCACAATCTGTGTCAAAATCCATATGTTTACATTCACAAGAACCAGGAGAATCTCTACACCCTGGGAGGCAGGTTTGCTCCTGGAAATCCTGGGTTCCTGCATATCACCTGCAGCTGGGAATCCTAATCTCCATTATTTTCCAAACCACGGGGAGCCCAACACTCAGATGGAGTAGCTGCAATCACTGCAAGCTGGGCAAGCAGAAGGGGAGCAGATGGCAGTTCTTAGAGTGTTAAAAACTGGGCAAAAAAAAAAAAGATGAAGAAGTGCTCCAAATGCTTAGAAGAAAGGAGAGCCAGGCAAGAAGGGAGTGGAGGGAGGAGGAGAGTCCTTCCCCTGCACTGCACGGCCTGGGGGCAGCTCTGGGGAGCCATCCTGGCTGCAGGAGGGGCCCTGCACCCCCTCACCTGCCATTATTGTCCTTCCCCACGGAGCAGGTAATTGCCCCACGGTGGAGATCAAGGATGTGGACAGTGCTGTGGAGATCCATGGTAGCCCTGTGCTGGTGCCTGCTGTTCCCAGCCTGCTGGCAGTGCCCACTGCAGCATCCCCCAGGTATGGCTCTGCCCAGGTGTGCTCCCTGAGCTGCCAGCACAGCAGCTTCTGTACAGCCATGGGGAGATACTCATTGCCAGCAGACCTGGACAGGGATGTGTGTGCTGGGGGTGTCATCCCCCAGCAGAGGAGATGGCAGAAGCCTTGCCTCTTGTTGGCGTTTTTTAATTAAATGGCCACATTTTGTTTAAAGCTTTTGTGGCCAGGGATTGCCCTGTCTGTGTGTCCTCCTGGAGATGGGCTTCATCCCCAGGCCGTGGTCAAAGCCCATTTGTCTGCTGTCCACCTGTCTGTGTTCCCACATTCAGAGCACAGAGGGTCTATGTGCTGGATATGAGCCTTCATCCCAAAAATAAACAATTTTCTTCTTGTATTTTTGCTACAAGGGTTTGGGCTTTCAGAGGAGTGGTGGAAGCCCCATCCCTCAAAAGTGTTCAAGGCCAGGTTGGATGGGGCTTGGAGCTACCTGGTCTAGTTGGAAGATGTCCTTGCCCATGGCAGGAGCTGGTCTAAATGGTCTTTTAAGGTCCCTTCCAGCCCAGACCATTCAGTGATTCTATGCTTAGAGAGAGGGAGGATTAAAACTGAACTTTAAAATTTAGCCTGGAGGAAGCTGATGGGTTTTTTTTCTGTTGTGGCACTAGGGTTTTTTGAGGCTCACTCTTGCAGAGGATTCAAAATGAAAGCTAAAGTGGGATTTTTTTCTGTGCTGAAAACCAGGTGCTGTAGTCATTCTCACTTAATTGTTTGGATCTTTTAGTGAACAAGCTCCTGCAGGAGCAAATAAAATGACAAAAATGCCCACACTCCAGTCTGTTGAACAGCTATTTATACTGGGATAGCAGAGCCCAAGGCTTCATGTAAAATACCTGCAGTGAAAATACTGAGAGCGTTAAACATATTTGCAGTTACATGTGTGAGCATATCAACCCTTCTGCTGGCCAAGGAGTGTCTCAAAGCAACACTGGGTATTTTTAAAAGCAAGGAACTCCTGTTCTCCTACATAAAGAAACAAATATTAAATACTGTGAGCCAGAAGGAAAATGCTCATGTCATGCTGGTGTTTCCAGAGGAAGAAGACATAGCTCTGCACTGAGCAGTCACCCAGTTATCTCTAAATCCCCTCCACTGGCCACAGTCTTGAGTTATTTCCTACATGGCTCTGTGTAGAATTCAAGTGAACATGGTTTTGACAGTCATAAAAGCCTCATTGCAAATGAGCCCCACACCTGATTGGAGCCTGGAAACAAGCTCCTGCAGATAATGCCAGGATACTCTGGTTGATGCCATAGGGGCAGGGACCCTGTGCATCCCATGTCTCCTAGTGCCTGTGGCCTCTGCCTGCAGCATTCCAAGGGCACCAAAACCAGAGCAAGGTTTAGGCTGTGACAGGGCTTCCATCCCAGCTGGCTGCTCCCTGGAGGGTGTGTGGGCTGCCAGTGCAGGCATCTGGGCTTGCTCAGGGCTGAGGACAGGCCAGTGGGGCAGTGGTGCCCTGAGGGGACAGAGGCAGGGGCAGGGCAGCTGGAGACTGGTGAGAGGCAATGGATGTTACCCTAACAACAATACCTTAGCACAACTGTTTCTCCAAACTGATGTTTTGGGAACCCCTCCATCCACATTTGGGAGTACTTTAAAAGGGGAGTTTGTGGTTTTCCTCCACCCTTGCTCTGGGCACTTGGAAATGAAGGTTCATCAGTCTTGTTCACCTGCTCCACCTCCCAGCAGGACACACCTGAGAGCCAGCAAGGCTGAAGGTGGTGGGTTCACAGCATTTGGCTTTCTTTGGGAGAGCTGTGCTGGCAGGATGAGCTCCCTCAGCATCCTGCTTTCTCCTGCTCCACACACAGCACTGAGACATTTTGTGCCATGGCCAGTGGGATCAGCAGCTGTGGTGGCAAGAGACAATTTCTTCATCACAGCTAAAGTCCTGGACTTGGCTGCAGGTTTGCAAACCAGTCCGGATTTTTGCTGGGACTGCTATCTTCATATTCAGCTTCCCTTCTGACACCTTTATTGCCCACATGTAAGGAAGTCATCTGGGAAACCTGTCTGTGCCAAAGGGAGCCCTCAGCTGTACTAGGATACAACTTTTAGGTATTGCTGGCATTGCACTTTCCTTGCCTGCCTCTTGAGTGCAGTGATGTGAAGCTGTGGCACTGGGGGCAAGCACGGGATGATGTCTGCCCTCCTGCATTTTGCCAGGTACCCAAATTGAGTTGCAAAATGGGCCGGGTGTCTGCATGTCCATGGAGCCAAGGGCTTGTTGGTGCTCAGGGAAAACAGAGCTTTAGCAGGACAGGAGCAGAGGGGTTCACTCCCATCTACTCCAGGCAATGTCAAAAAGTAAGGAAAAGTGACCCTTGTAGGAGAAGGGGGAACAGAAAACAGGTCACAGCTGGGAGGAGGAGGATGGGGAGGAGGGAGAGGAGTTGAGCTGATCCTTGGTCGCTGTGTTTGTGTCTGCAGGAGGGAGAGACTGCTCCCAGAGGATGGACTGGACAAGGGGCTGGTGAGCCAATCCCCCAGCAGAGTGCTGGGCTGGGATGAGGAGCAGAAGAAAAGGTGTGTAATGGACTCAGGGGGTCTGGATCAGCCAGGGTTCACATCCTGGGGCTTGGGTGGAAATAGCAAAGATCCCAGAAGTGACCAAAGGGAGAGGCAGCCATGCCATTTTGTGTTCTTCTCACTACACAGTACCCAAATAAACAGAGGTAAATCCTAATTCAGATGCTGTGGGTTAAAGAATGGGTCATGACTGGGTCATGGTTCAAGGCCAGGTTGGATGGGGCTTGGAACAAGCTGGTCTAGTGGAAGCGTCCCTGCCCTGGCAGAGAGGCTGGAATGAGATGAGCTTTAAGGTCCCTTCTAACCCAAACCATTGCAGGTTTCTGTGATCCCATGAACCTGCCCTGGGTCTTTCCCACCTTCCTGAAATGCCTGCTGGTGTCCCCCCAGCCTGCCCGAGCGCGGGGGCTCGGCCCCGAGCAGCGCTGTCATCAGCAGCCGGCTGCAGGAGCTGGTGAGGCTCTTCAGAGACAGGACTGAGAAGGTGAAGGAGAAGCTGATTGACTCTGATGTCACCTCAGACGATGAGAGCCCTGTGGCATGTGAGTTCAGCTGGGGCTGGGAGTGTTTCCCTGGTGGGTGCCCATCCACGTTTTCTGGGAGGCAGCTGTTTTATTAACAGTTTAAATATATTTAAAAAAAAAAACTGCAGTAAGAAGATTTTTCTGCCTTTTCAAATAACTGTGTGGCCTCTCCCAGCTCCCACCAAGCCAGCACCTGCAGCAGCACCACTGCCTGCCCCAGGAGGGGAGCTGGAGGGGGACAAACCTTCGAGGGATGACCATTACTGTGAGATGCTGTGCTGCACATTCAAGCACCAGCCCTGGCTGGACCGCCTGAAAAGCTACAAATTCCCCAGCAGCATCGACCCCCTCACCAGTGAGTGATGGAGCACGGCCTCGAGCCTGGGCTGGGGGCAAGCTGCTGGGACTGGGGGAGAGAGAGTGAGAAGGGGAGGAGAACTAAGCAAGAAGCAACTTAGTTTTCACTAAAGCACAGAATTTTAAATTCCTCTGCAAGGCACAGTATTTCCTAAATACTTCCAGCTGTAGGGGTCAGGAGCATGACTGGGCTTTTTGCTTTCCCTGGGGTGTGGATACCCTCCCAAAAAAATAAAATCACAAAAGAAGATTCCACTGCCTTGTGGCCATCCCACAGAAGCCCAGCTCTTTCCTTAGTCTTTCATATTCCTCAGTCCTTTGGAAACCTCTGGGCTCAGACAGCCAGCCACCAGTTCAGCATGACTGGAAGGGAAAAGGAAAAACAGGGAAGCTGGAATTGTGGGAGCAGAGCAAAAGCAAATACAGCTGAACGAGCAAAGTTAGAAGAAGCTTTCTGATAAAGCATGGTGTGTTCTGTGACCAACAGTGTTCACTCTGTGCTAGAGCCCAGCTGCAATTAAACACTGTCACCAAGGGACTCCCTGCAGGTTTTGCTGTTGTGCTGAGGGCAGGGCAGGGGATGGAAGCCCCTGTAGAGGGCTCACACAGAGGAGGGATGTGTGCCCAGCTGATGGTGGTGCTGTTCCCTGTGTGCAGATCTGATGTACGTGCTGTGGCTGTTCTTCGTTGTCATGGCCTGGAACTGGAACTGCTGGCTGATCCCTGTCCGCTGGGCTTTCCCCTACCAGACTCCAGCAAACATCCACTACTGGCTGCTGGTGGACTACCTCTGTGACCTCATTTATCTGCTGGACATCCTCATCTTCCAGACCCGCCTGCAGTTTGTGCAGGGGGGAGACATCATTGTGAGTGGCAGGGCACTGCATCCCCCCCTGGGGACAGCTGTGGGGACCTCCCATCCCCATCACCCTGAGGGACATGGTGCTGCTGGCCTCTGCACTGAGCTCTCCAAGCTCTCTCACCATGGCCATGGCCAGCAGGGCTCTGTCCACTCTCAGAGACCACGAGCATCTCTCCTGACATGGACTGGATAAGCTGGCAGTCTTTTTGTCTGCCAAGCACACCATATTTTCCTATAAAAATCAATATCATCCTATCCAGAAACAGTGTGGTCTGTGGTCCCTGTTCCTGGGTAGGAATGCCTGCAGGGTGCTGTTCCATGGGGTGGTTCTGCCCGTGGTGAGGTGCTCATTGACTGGCCCTGGCACAGCCCTGCGGTGCCAACCTTGGCCACGTGTGTGACAAACTCTGGGGTTAATTTTCAGGAGCACGCCAAGCAGGATGCATTAGCAATTGCAATCTGAACACAGAGATCACATGCCTGAGATAAGGGAAGCCTTTGATTTAATTTCCATATTCAATTAAACAAATTGTGAAAAATCACACCTTGAGGGTACAGCCTTCCCATGGTCATGCAGGTGCTCAGACAGGCAGTTTCCCCTGCAAATGCTGATTTCTGTGGTGCTGGCACTGTGATATGCTTTTCCTGGGATTCAAAATCAACACAGGATGTCCCAAGGTAGGATGGGAGGATGGCATACAGCCAGGACTTCTCTGCTTGCTCTTCTCCCCTTTCCAGGCACAAAGGGAGCATCTTCCCTGTGGTAGTGCAGAGGAGAAAAGCCAGGCATGACAATGTTGGCCCTAACTTTCCTTTCTCTGAGCAATAATCAATATTTCTCTCTCTCTCTCTCTCCTTCCTGTTCCCCACCAGACTGACAAAAAGGCCATGAAAGAGAATTATCTGCGATCACAACGCTTCAAGGTTTGTCAAAATTTTCTATACTCATCTGAATCTTTAACCTGCCCTGTGGGTTGCAGCCCCACCCCAGTGCTCCTGCAGGTCCTCACACAGGTTTCTCCCTGTGTGGATTTCAGATGGATGTGCTGTGCCTGCTGCCCCTGGATTTCTTCTACTTCAAAGTGGGTGTCAACCCCCTCCTGCGCTTCCCTCGCTGTCTGAAGGTGAGTCAGAGCTTACAAAAGCAGGCAGAACAGCAGCTGCAGTGGATGTGGAGGAGCCCTGTGCTGGCTGGGGTGAGCTATGGCTTGTCAGACTCATCGATGATGACAGGAGGATTAAAAAATGGAGGGAAGTTTTGTCCCAAAGGCTCTGCAGGGCTGTTGGTCAAACACTTCATTTCAATCCTAAACTACTCGTGTTTGACTAGAAGGGCACTTATGGATGGAGACAAACCTGTCTGTGGCAGTCCACGCTGCAGAGGGGCTGGAGGAGGAAATGAGGGGCAGAGGGGTTTTATGGGGAGGTGACTCTTACAGCAGGGAACCTGGAACATGCAGCTCTCCTTCTCCTCCCAGTACATGGCCTTCTTCGAGTTCAACAACCGCCTGGAGGCCATCCTGACCAAGGCATACATCTACAGGTGAGGGGCATGGGGGTAGGAGGGAGCATGGAATTGCTGTTTGCTGCTGGGGAAACATTCTGCACTTGTTCTGGGTCCCTGATTTATTTCCCTGCTGTGCCTGGGCTGGCTGACATGGACTTTGGCTGATGTGATGGGACATCAGGTCCCAAAGCCTGCATGGGTAGGATCACCTCTCTCCAAGCCATGGGGACAGGGGTGCTGGCAGGGAAGGAGAGCCATCAGCAGATAAACTGCTTTTCCTGGCACTGCTGGAGCTGCAGGGCTGCAGGAGGCAGCAGCAGGGTTGGGATGCTCTGTGATTCCTGCATTGGCAGGATCTGTATGGTCACCACTTCAAGGCTCATACTAATAACACTGATACCATGGGGGAACCTGACATCTTTCCCCAGCAGACATCATCTCCCTCCCTGCTCTCTCCTGGGTTTTCTGCAGAGTGATTCGCACCACTGCCTACTTACTGTACAGCCTGCATGTGAACTCCTGCCTCTACTACTGGGCCTCAGCCTACGAAGGACTGGGCTCCACCACCTGGGTCTATGATGGGGAAGGAAACAGGTACGAGCCAGGGCTGGGGTCTCACACAGCACAGCCTGCTGTGGTGAGCTGGAGCAATAAGGGAGGGGTTGGGATGCAGCTGGATTCGTAAAAACCCCTGGAGCAAAGGGTTGGGAGTGCCAGGAGATGTGGAGCCAGGGAGAATGACAAGGATGGGAGGGATGGGATGTGCAGTAATACACAGTGCTGCAAGAGGAGGCTGCAGCTAGGCAGAGGTGGAAAGCAGTGGCAGGTTGAAGTGGCTGAAAAGTGGGATCCTGGTGCTGGGGAGCAAAGGAATGCTCCCTGGCCAACCAGGATCAAAGAACGAATCCTGTTTCTATCTGTGCTGACTGTTGCCCGGTTGGGATGGAGGAGTGACACCATGTCCCTGTGCCCTGTGTCAGGCCCCTCAGACCAGCTGGGGTGTGAGATGGGGCCAGCCCTTCCCCTCACCATGGCAATACCTGTGTTAAATGTCTCCTGTGCTGTCAGTGATTGATGCTGCAGGCAGAGTCCTTGGCTCACAAGCTGAATGCCCACACATGTTAATGTTGCTGCCAGAGTTATTTTGTATGATATACAAATCTGTGTCCATCTTCAGGTGGAAACAAAACACCCAAGGGAATACCCAAGACCAGGGCATCAGGAATTCACTTGGCTTCTCCTAAATCCTATGCCAACAATTTGCTCACAAACACGTTTTTCCCCTGATGATTTCTAAAAGTGTAAATATTGCTGAAAATACGTTCTCTGAAAGTGATTATCTAAATCATATATCATATATGATATCTAAAAGTGAAAATGTTGCTGGTCTATGGCAGACCTGTAAGGAGCAGAAAACAGGAGTAACCAGAGCAGCTGAGCCTCCCAAGTGGAGGTTCCTGGAGGAACCACTGGTTCCCCTGCTCCTGTAGCACCTCCAGAAGCACCTGCAGGTGTGATGGGGAGTCTGAAGCCCTTCAGTTTTTCCCTTTGTCATCCATAATTATTCTCAGCAGGCTCTGGCTTGCCATGGCCAGAGGCTGTGAGCTCAGTGAAGAGAGGTGAAACAGAAATGTCCTCAGAGCTGCCTCCTCTTCTCCTC
>VZTT01048713.1:0-12564 GCA_013400855.1 Buphagus erythrorhynchus
CAGCTGTAGCATATAAGGCAAAATATTAAGAGGCCTTCAGTGAAATGCTGAGTACACAAACCATACCCAAGACAGGAAGCTTTCTATCCATTCCCGACTCAACACAGATGTAGTATTGGAGATTCAGGCTGTGGGAGGGCTGACTCTGGAGTTAAGGGCTGAGGGAAGGAGCATCCCGCCAAGATGATTCCTGACAAATACAAGTTATTGTCTTTTTCTGAGCCCTACCCCAAAGAAGAATGAATCAGCTAAGGAAGGAGTTATGGTTTTGACAGAGAAATAAAAGAAATTAGCTCAGACATATTAGTTCTCAGCAAGGCAGCACAGAAGACAATTATCCAGAGAGAAGAATTTTACCCAGCCTTTTCTGTCTCAAATACTCAGCAGAGTCAGCAGAAGACCTAGAGAAAAACCTCTCTGACCTAAAAGAGCAACAGCCCCCTCAGGGCAGCTATCAACTCTTCACAGGTATCACCCTGCTCTGGGAACCCTCTGCCAGTATTCCCCTGGGTACTGGAATGGGAAATAACAGCAGAGCTGCCATGTTCATGTCACCCTGTGCTGGAAAAATAGTGTCTTTCCGGAATTTGAAAATACATTCTGGACTACAGCAGGTTTCTTCTGTTGCATTTGTCTCTATTTGGTATTGCTGCATGAGCTTTTGAGAGCATACACAGTATCCCTTTAAAAATCCTTAAAAGAAGCATTGTCAGAACACTGGGGACAGGGTTTGCCTCAGCCTGTTGCCAGCTGCAGGCACAGCTTTATTCAGTGCTCTGGGTGGTAGCAGATGCACATCTCTAAAGACCAGTCCTTTGCTCTCACTCCTGCCCATCTGTGTGCAATTAGACCATCACACTCCCAGACAATTACAATTACCTGGGTCCTTGCTTCATTTTGAGTGGTAGCAGGAGCTTTCCCAGGGGAGAGAAGATTAAGCCTGTAACCTTCTCTAGTTAATGCAAAGGTGAAGGCCACATAAACGTTTCTGGCACTAGCACAAAAGCTCAAATAACAATCTTGACACTGAAGGGGCCAAGGTTTCACATTAGACCTTGCAGAGAGCAGCTTAATTTCCTTGGCTAGCACAGCTAAGAAAAGAGATAAGCAATAAAGAAGAGCAAAGCTTTTCTCTCCGGATGGTTTTTTAAGGTCTTGCTCTGAGCTCCTAAGATAGTGCCTTATATCCAACACCACTATAGGCAAGTCGGGGGGGAGAGGGAGGGGCATTCTGAGGCTCTAGGACTCTATAAAATCAAAGCTGCTTTCTGTGGGATCCAGCTTTGTGTGCCAAGTGCTCTGGCACAGCTGCTTCCAGGTGCTGGTGTAAAGGACAGGCTTGAATTTTTATCTGGGCCAGACAGGAAGGAGGTCACTGCTGTGCATAGCAGGGCTGACAGCACTGTCCACATGGTAGGCAAAGGGCCCCTGATTCCCCTAAGTTTGAAGCATAGATTATATTTTTGAGATCAACCACGTAGGTTTACACTAAATTCTCTGAAGATTGCACTGAATGAACATATGCTCATAACAAGGCTTTCACAGATAGAAATTCACACTGAGTTCCCCACAGCTGGGTGTGTAGCTTACCTCTTCTCAATAGATTTCAGACTCAAATTCATACCATCTTCCTGTAAGTCTAGAGAAGACATGACAGGTCTCTCCCCAAGAGCTGGTAGGGGGATGTGGGTAGAGATGAAGGACATTTGTTTATTTATTTAATAGATTTAGGGGGGGTTATTCTTTCAAAATAAAGGTTTCTTAAACCTGCATGTGCTTTGCATATCAGACTGAGGTATGAAGAACTCTTGCTCTGAGCCCACTTTCATCTCACAGTATAACCTGTCAGTGCCATTTGCCAAAGCCTTGGGGGATCCACAACCAAGTGATGTGGCCACCTGGCAAACTGCAAGGCAATGGGACCACCTTAGGGTGAATCTGTGTTCCCTTGTTTCCCAGTGTAGTCCCATAAGCACGTGAGATGTGGACTTTGACTTACCCCATGCTGGTGGCAAGCAGGACAAGCTGGTGCCATCCAGACAGGTCTGTGTCTGTAGCTTGGTCTGGTTTCAGTTGCCCCCTCTCAAAGCAGAGCTGGCCCCTCTGCTGCAGTGAGCCAAAGGCACTGTTCTCCTCCTTCTGCTGTCATCAGAAGGCCAGTGTTAGTCCTTGCAGAGACGTCCTTCCTTCTTTGTTTATCCAGCAAATTGTTGCAGTTGTTGAGTGATTTTCCTGCTAAGTCTTGGAATTCCCACTTTTTTCTGCAAGCAAGTGGTGTCTCATCACCATGAATTTAAAGAGTTCCCCTTTGCAGAAGTTTTGGCTTGGGCCAGGGAAGTGGGGAGTTTGATGTTTGTTTGTTTTAATTTCTAGAGTGTTCTGAATTATTGTCAATCAGCAATGTTGAGAATAGGGGTAAATTATGGGGGTAAAATATGAGAAAATTGAAACCATGGGTTTTGCCTTCACTATGTGCAAAGATCCAGGGGGAAAAAAGTGATAAGGCAGAATTTAGGAGTTCTGAGTTCCAGACTTCATGGTTTGGCACTCACCTAGGGAAAAATGAGACTATTGGATTCCTGTGCAGCAACAATTACATTTAATATGTGGTTAATGTAAATACCATCAACTGAATGCAAGGCAAGAGGCTTAGGGTAAATCTGAGTCCTCACTGCTAATAGGCTTAGGGCAATTAGTGTATTGACTTCTGTAAGTCACGTCTGTCACAGAAAAAATAACAAGGTCCTTTTCAATGTGGCACATGGCTGATGTGGTAGATTGTGTCTCAAATTACGGAGCACAAGGAGATGTCACTGTATCTCTCTAAAAAGATGTAGTTTTAACTCTGAGAGTTTGTAGTTTTAACTCTGAGAGGTTGTCTGAATTTATAACATTTCTTATGACTGTTGCATCCTTTAATCCCTGTTGTAGGTCTTATATCTTGGTTAAAAAATTCTTAAATTAAGATTTTGGGGAAAAAGACTCCAAACATTAAAAACCAACCAACCAACCAATCAACCAGCCAACCAGGAAAAACATGTAAAACTCTGAGTTTTCTGTGTGATTGGCATTTTTAAAAATACCCACCTTCATGTTATTTGTTTGGGTTTTTATCATGACTTTTTTTAACAATAAGGACTAATAAAAATGTGTCCTTTAATTTTTACAAATTGTAAGAGATTGAACTTTCCTGTTAGTTCTTTATTGGACAACTGATGAACAATATTGATCCACTTAATAAGCAAAGTACAGGTTGTATTTATTGAACTGTTTTACTTTCCTACTCTCCTTGAAAGTTATTTCTAAATTTGAATAAATCATAAATTGGAATTACTATTTACTGGAGTTAGCTTGGAGAAAACATTGCTCTGTGGCTGTTGTTTCTCTTTTAAAATATTTTTTGTAAATATAATCTTTCTTTAGAATTCACTGTTGCCCTTACTCAGCATGGCACTTTAAGATGTGCTTAAATTTAATCAACAGGGAGCCCTCTCCCTATTCAGCAAAATGTTTGGGCATTTGCTGAGGTTTTAGCACATCAGGGAGTTGTAGATTCTCGTTTGGGTACAAGCTGACCTCGGTGGTTGTGTCCCTGTTGGTCCCATTGTGCAGGAAGTGGGAACTTGGGTCACCTTATCATGAGCCATGGCAAGTCCTGTCCCCTGTGGATGAGGGACCACCTGCACAACTGAGGCCAAGTGAGGTGACAGTTGTGGTTAATTCATCCTCAGAGGGGGTTGGCATCTGTCTCTTCATCCCCCTGACCAGGACCCAGCACTGCATTTGATTTATGTGAGGAGGGCTGGGAAAGCTGGAGAAATAAGAAGTTTGCAGCAGTTTCTGCCCCTTGTGTCTGCACCCTTTTCTTAGCCTCCCATCCCTTTCTCCTGCACTGTCAGGACTGTGGCAGGACTCGGCTAACATCAAAATACCTGCACCAAGGTGATATTCTGTTAACCACACTAACTTTTCTGCCCCTATATGCCTGCTGCAGGGCATTACAGAGTTATTAGCAAGCTATTCAGGGAGAACTAGTTTTTTTATCAATCTATTTATACAAAACTGATGTCAGAGTCCGTTCAGACCTTCCAAATTTACAGAGCAACATACTCTATGATTTAAACTTTATCTCATGGGCTAATTAGGAAATACAATAAACAAACATGACAAAAGGGCTCAATCCCCTTTTTGCCAAGACAAGTTTATTATGTAAATGCACTTACACAGAATTTATTACCCATAATTTGCAATGTCATGCACCTACCCTGCCTGATGTGAGAGTGCTCATCCTTCTTCCTCTGTCAAGTTGTGGGTGTCCCCTGTGTACTCCTTGCAGGAGGTATGGAAGTGTCAGCAGTCTAGCTGCTCTTGGATAAGCTTCAAAAGCTGTTTGGCCAAACTGATGTTTTATACTCTCTAGCTTGGAGTTTTGCTCATACCATTTCCATAAGTTAGTGGATTCTGAGGGAATTGCCGGACAAAGGGTAGTGGCAAAAAAAGAGAAAACAATTTGAGGTGATAATAGTACATGAGGTGGTAATAGTACATGGTGGCCTCTGTTGGGCCACCTCTCCTGCTGCCTTTGACATCATGGTGCTGCTCCCACCGTATATCAGGTCTTAGCATGAGCTAAGGTGGCCAAAACCTAAGCAGGAGTTGAGTGAACAGTCACAAAGTGTGGATGAAAATGCCCCATCTGACTCTTTAGATTCAGGCATACAAAAGTGTCACTTTGTTATTAAGGCAGGGCATCCATACCATGAAGCAGAAGCTTGCATTTGCTATGTTCTTTCTCAGTGAAAAATTATCCGTTCTATAGTCAATGTCTTGGGGATGTTTATCATTTTTTTAAAAGTCAACACAGAAGTTGGAAGAGGTTTAGTGTGATTTTTCAGTCTGCTGCTGCCTGCAGCTGGTTTCCTTGGCAACCTTGATTGTACCCTCTGCCTCCTAAGTGGGGATTCACCCAGATGTGTGGCTGGATACCCAGCTCATGTCAGTTCAGATTTTGGCCACATTGGTGGCAGCAGTACTCAGTTGGGATGGCCCCTCCATGTACTTTCTTTACATTGAAACCAGGTTAATCTCTAGAAAGAGATGTTGGATTTTATCCTCTTTCTCTCCAAGAAGATCAAGATGTACTTGCTCAGGAAACTGAAATGTAACACAAGAATGTCCATAGAAAATTCAATTCAGGGGCAAGCTGGAGAGTTGGAAATTCCTGAAGCTGGCAAGAAGCAGCAATGTGAGGGTAGGATCCTCCTCCCCCTCCAGCCAGCAGATTGATGTGAGGAGACAGGAGCATCTCTGTGATCCATCTCTTTGTAGCTCAAAGAAAGAGTTGGCTGTTCCTCCTTGTCACTGTGGGACAGTAATCTAAGGAAGCAAGTGCTCCCTGAATAATTCCTGCTCCTCTCAGAGCAGTGAGAGAAATGATGGCTGTGATGGCATGAGTCCATGCCTGGGCCAGAGAGAGATGATTTGTTCCATTGCACTCTCTGCTTAATTCACCTTATTCTGGATGTCATTGCCCTGCTGCCACTGGGCTGCCCCAGCCCTTGGAACCCCAGCACCAGGGGGACATTTTCCAAGTACCTGCAGGGCATTTCTCTTAAATAATGTTTCTGTGCCTCAAAATGCACAGAAATGAGATTTTCAGAAGGACCTCAGCATTGAGCACAAGTTAAAGCCAGCCTAAGGCAACTGTCAAGCTGCTTCTGGAAATCCCACTAAGCATCTGTCTTCATTGTAGGTGCATAACTGAAAAGCTAAAATCCTTGACTTTCAGTTACACCTGAGCTCTCAATGAGTAAGATTTTAAATTCTGACCCCGAGGCAGTTCTGAAAATGGGATAATGGATTTTACAGGATTTAGGTGAGGTTAACCTTTTTGGGGGGTGAGGGGGGGAAAAGTAGCAGTTGGGATGTTTTTCTGGATTTTTTTTTTTTTTAAACTGCTCTAGGTGATTTTGCTTTGATTGATTCATTTTTGGAACATCTGATAAATTTTTATCAGCAATATTTCAGCCTTGTGTGTGTTTTTTAGTTTTGTTTTTCTCTCTTTGTGGGAGCTACAGTAAATAGCCAAGCCTACAAGCAGCCCTTGCAGTGGGTCATGATTGTGTGATTTAAATTAGCAACAGTTGGGGCTGTATGGAATGACAGCAAATGCATTGACTTGTGTTTTTGGCAACAAACTGTCTAGAGGCTTAGTTGCTTTGTTTCATGTTAGTTCTGCTTGCTGTTAGTGTTATTTTTATCCTACTTTTTATATATGCTATTTGCTCACTTGAGTGAGACAGAAAAGCACAAATATCTCATGGCTGTGTGTTTTGTGATGTCTCAAGGCATAAGAAATAAGAGCAGAGCAAGAATGAAAGTTAAAATTAAGATTGTAAACTACAGAGGACAAAAAAAAGACCTAAAGATCTCTTGCATTTTTCTTGTCAAGTTTTTGCCAGTCTCTTTTTTTTTATTGCCAAATACTTGCCTTTGTCAAGAAGTTCTTAAATGAGGGAAGAGGCAACTTACTCTAAGTTATGTACTACTGCCATTTATTTTTCCTACACATCATTACAGCTGCCAGAATATTACTGTAGTGGCTGCATGTGCAGCTCATAGCACAGGGCCTTGCTTAGGGGAAGAGCACCTCCTTTAGTCTTCTTTTAGGCTTCTTTTAAAAACCTGGAGACTAATAAAATATATATATTATATGGGTGTGCTTTCAAATGTTCTTAAGCTGTTATGAAATGAATGTCTGGAGGGTAGTTAGGTTTGATTTCACTATAAATTTACCTTATTAAGAAAATTATTATCACTATCTAAAGCAGGTTTCTTAATTTTATTTAAAATGCTTTCAGTTCATTAATTCCTGGCTGAGCTTTAATTATGCAAATGTTTGGAAGGCTCATATCCAGTCATGAATCTACTGGCTGCTGGAATAGAATTTTGAAATATTATAGAATTTTCTGTAATTATGTTTTTTTATGAGGGGAAAAAAATTTGGTTTGAGTATGTTTTATTTTCACTGGATCCAGTAATTCTCAAACTAGTCACTTTACTTCATGAGACTTTTACCTAAATGGGATAACATAGTTTGGCACACAGCTAGGCCTGTATTCTGTAGAATATCCAGGTAAAAGAGAAGCCCAGGTACAGTAATTAGCACTGACTTTATTCGTCTTGTTGAACAAAACAAAGCATGGAACCTCTGATCAAGTGGTGCTGGGATGTGGCCAGGGGAAAATAAGGGATAATGCACCTGTGTTTTTTGTGGGGGTTTGCCCAAATTCAGTAGTGGGTAAATCTGTGAAGGATTTCAGTGGCACCCAAGCAGATGAGAGGAGCAGAGGCTGCAGCCCTGATGTGTGAGAGGTGCTGCAGGTCTGTACTGGGAGGGAACTGGGGAAGGTGATCAGCTGTGCTGGGTGACACAAGCAAAGCCCAAGCACAGCCTCAGCTGCCCCTGCCAAACCCTCCTGACTGCTCTAGGACAGTGGTGAGCCCTGGGCAGAGGTTTTGTGCACCTCAGCCATGGGGCTGGGCTCTGATTGCAAGGGTGACCTTGTGTGGGCACCATTTGCTGCCGTGGCCACCCTCACATGGCCAGGAGCAGCTCAGCCTGGTGCCCAGCACCAGCCAGCCAAGCCATGGCTGTGCCCACTCAGTCTCAAGAAATTTAATAAACTTACAGTAAATTGTAGGCAGTCATCTCTGGTTCTAGCTGCAATCAGGATGGTGTCTACACATTGAAGAATAACTCCCTTTGGTTTCTGTCTTTTTTAGTCTTCCAGTTCCTTTGCTAGTTGGTTTTTGAATATTGTTGGGCTGTTTTTGAAACCTTGGGGTAAAACTGTCCAAGTAAGCTGACTTCTCCTCCCTGTCTCAGGATCTTCTCACTCAAAAGCAAAAAGCTCTTGGCTGGGCTGCACCCCCTCCATCTGCTGCTGGCTCTGCTGTCCCTGCCCAGCACAGAGAGCAGCTCAGAGGATGTCATTGCAAGGCACTTGGAGAAAATTGACATTCTCTGCTAACTGCATAGAAGCTACCACACACAGAGATTGTTTTTCATGAGTCAAGGTCTGTGTTGCCCCTGGCATTTGTTTTGTGGATAAATTGCAGGATAAGCTCTGTCTCCCATATCTTCTTATCCAGGATGTCCTTCTGAAAGAAAAGGAGATGTGTTTTTTATTTCAGGGTTGTATACAACCCAGCCTGCCTTGCCAGGCAAATTTAAATTATCCTGCTGCTCTTTGGACACTTTCTAGCACTTGTAAAGCACATTAGAACAATAATGTTCTTGTCAGTGACATGGTGATTTGCCTTGCAAACCTCACAGCCTGGAAAGTCAGCTTCGATTCTACAGACAGCCTGCAGAATACCCTTACTGAGAAGGGAGAAGTAACCTTCCTTTCTTGTCCTCTGTCTCAGCAAATGAAAGAAACAAAGCCCATGAAGTGCCTGCAAAACATCTGCTGTGTTGAGTGGAAAGCTGCTCCTTGGGCAGCACTCAGAGTTCTCTGCTAGTCTTACAGGGAAAGAGACACGAGCACCATCATCAGAGAGGAGCTCCAATACACAAATACATGGATAAGAGGGACCTGGAGTGAGGGATGACCTTCTGGTGGCAGCACTGCACACTCTGCCCTTCCATGTGTGTGACGCACACAGCCCTGCAGTGTAGTGGATTTGCACCCCTTGGAGTGGGAGATGTAAATCCAGCTAGAAGTGTGTGCAGGTCTGATTTTGGGTGTTGCTTAGTACAAAAGGAGGCCTTTGGCACTTTCAGTCAGTTCTGCCACTAGTTGGGAAGGCTCATCTGCTTCAGTTCAGGCTTATTGAGAGCAGTATTTTATCTGGCACAAAAATACAAGAGAAAAGGAAAAACTATTCATATTTCAAGCCACAGGACAAAACACAGCACCCAGGGATTCACAGATGACTTTGGCTTCTTGATGGGGTTACTCTGAGATGCTCCATGAGTGAAGGTCTGATTTGCTGGAAGTATATTCTCTGATGTGGGCTTCAAAGCCAGAAAATACACCTGCCTGAGCAAAACAAGTGAAAAAAAAACAAACTATCAACCTGCATTTAACAAAAAACAATCCAGAAAAATGCCTTGGCATAAGCCAGATGTGAAGAGCCTTTGTCTTCCATGCTGGTCAGTCATCCAGCCTTGGCATTTAAGTTTTGAAAAGACAGAAGAACTTTTAGGTGTTTTAAGCTTTNCCTTTGTCTTCCATGCTGGTCAGTCATCCAGCCTTGGCATTTAAGTTTTGAAAAGACAGAAGAACTTTTAGGTGTTTAAAGCTTTGTTCACTTTATGCTTGAAGCATGTCTCATTTAAGAGAAACTGTGCTGCAGAATTTGTGGTTCTCTGTCAAAGCCCTACATTAGGCACATTCTGAACCATTCCTGACTAAATTCTTTTGCAGACCCTTTTTCCATCATTAGCCAGTACTCCTACCACCATCAGACAGCTCTTTTGCTTGAATAATTGCACTTCGTGGAATTCTCTTTGCCAGAAAAAAAAAAAGTTGCTTGAGTGTACAGTAGAGTTCACACAGATTTACTGTGAAAATGGACTGGTGAAAATTGTACAATAAGATTTAGCAATAATTTTTTTTACTGCCAGTGGTTTTATCTTAATCAGCTGGGAGTTTGCAGCAAGTCTGCTTGACTGACAAGGTAGGAAGAAAAGCTAAAGCAGAAACTTCTGCTGAACCTGGTCCTTTACTGTATCAAGGTGACCCCAGCAAAGCATAAGACTCAGCTTGCAAACAAGCTTTTCTACTTTCTTTCCTTGTTTCTTCAAACACTATCCTAACTGTTGATTCATTAGAAATTCACTAATAATTTTCTCTGTTCCTCAGCAAATTATTAAGTAAAAAGGCATTTGAAATGTCTATCAACAGAATCCACCTGTAAATTGAAAACTTTTAGAATACTATTCATTCTAGAAATTTTGATGTTGTTAATTAAATGATGCAAGGGAAATATTTCTTAATAAGACTATTACTAGTGAAACTACTGAAAGTCATGCAGAGTAGCAGTAATGATGTGCAAAAGTTTAGGCCTCACACAGGATAAATTGTTGGAGTTACAAATTGCCTGCTAGTTCCTTCTGCCTGGAGCTGTGGCTCAGTGTAATATTGCATGGCTTGAATCCAGCCCTAAAACCAGGACCTGCAAAGGGCCACTTTCCATGTTCAGAGCCTGTTTCTCTACATATTCAAGGATATATTTAAGCACCACAGAATTCAGCCTCATTTTTAGTACTATGGTATTTGGGGGAGAATGTAGTGAAATATGCAATTTTCCTTTCTGGATGGGAATTGGTTGGAGTTCCCTGAAAACCAGTAGTAACAGGTTGCTGCTGTAGCTGTGTGGTGATGGAGCAGGAGAGGAGAAATCTCCCTTACTTTTCCATGTGGATGCTTATTTTGGGAGATGAAGTGTTTCTGCAAGGAAATCAGTGTTACCTTTCTGATGGTGTCCCACTTCCAGAGGCAAAAGGAGTGATAACAGTTATAAACCAGAAGCTATTTCAGACAGCTATAGAAGAGTGAGATGTCCTTACCAGCTTGAAGAGTATCAGAACTGCAAGTGAGAGTTTGAATTTGGATGGGCCCTTGAAGTATCATCAAGCCCCAAGTTCTTTCTACTCCAGGACAGATCAGGTCAACCCAAAGCTGCATCATTCTGCTACTGACATAAAAATTAGTTGTTCCATGAGAAAAAGTTGTATATGCCACCCTCTGATCAGTGATGAGTTTGCAGGTGAGATGGACTATGGGGTTTTTCAGGTGTTGTCAGTACCAAACTTTGAGCCAAGAATACGAACTAACTCCAGATTTTCCTGTTCATGGTATTAGTTTATTTTGCTTGTTTGCCTGGTGGCAAAGCTAGGAAATAGATCTGCCCAGGCACATTCAGAGCATGCAGGTTGTCATGGTAAAAGTTCCTGATGCTTTATATTGAGTTTGTTTATTACAGAAGCTGTCTACCAGCAGCTGGGCTTTTTAAGTTTTCCTGTCTGTGTAGAAATCTTCTTATTTCTTCAAACCAGACATTATTACCTCAGGATATTTACTCTGCATATATAGAAATCTGAGTGTCACCTTAGAATACTTTCATTTCTCAGGGCTTGTTTTTTAAGTAAAAATCTGCTGGTTTGAGGAAAAGCCCATTCTGTAAGATATTTTGCCTGTAACACTTAATGTCCAGTATGGTGTGCAAGTAAAAGGGCAAATACTGTCAATGCTGATAGGCCTTGTCTATGCCTTTTCTTTTTCACATTGCTACAATGTCTTTTTCCATTAATATCAAGCATGGACTGAGCAGCCACATGCTAGGAATCACCACCTGGTATTTAAAAATATGTGTATGGTGACTCCAAGGCAAGCAGCACAAAAGACCTCACACCATGCAGGCATTCAGCATGTTGGGAATAGGTGAGGTGGATACAGCCAGAGGCTCCAGTTGTCCCCTTTACCCATGGAGGACACACAGCAACTCACAGGGTTGGGTGAGCTTGTAGTGGAATTAAATATCTGCCTAGAAGTGTTTCTGACTCTTCATTAGTTAGTGAAGTCTGGAACTTTCTCTGATGGTTGTCAGTGCTGTGGGGTGTGCAGATAACTGAATATCCACCCCTTCTTCTCTCTTGTATGTCTGGTCTAATTGTGTAATCTGCCAGCAACTCCACATGTTCAGGGGCCAGCTGTGGTGCCAGAGTTCATCGTGAATATGGAGATAATGAAAGAGTCTGGAAAACATTTTCAGGATAAACATTTTCCATTTTTGTCTTTTGCTATTTGAGAAACATAAACTCAAGTACAGCCTTTAAATCTTTTCTTGCTGTATCCTAATGTTTCAAAGGACTTGTAATTTTGGATCTTGGCTTGGAAACAATTTCAAGGCGGCTGATTTTCCGTGGCTGGGAGTGCTGTGCTTCCTGACTAATCAGACTCTTTAGACATGTCTTAAATTGGGCACTGAAATAACAGACAGACAAGTGCAAGTAGTTGACTCAGCACTCTGGGGGTTTAGGCAAAGGCACTTTAACACACAGCCCTGGTATGCTCTGAGTCTGCACTCAGCAAGTTATCACTCCTGGGCAGACAAGAGGTGAATGATTAAGGCACAGTAAGTCAGCCATGGGAAACCATTAGCCCATGCTCAACCAAGTGGTGTGCTCCAAATGACTGGCCCCTCCTTGAAAAGTGTAGGCCTGTTCTGTTTCAGCCAAGGGAGTCTCCTGCTGACATGGAGAATACCTGACATAATAAAACATTTCTTTCGAATACAGTAAAATTCATTATTTAGGCTTTCCGTGTGTGATCCTTGAAAGATCCAAGCAGGAGTCTCCACTGACATTAAATGAGGTACGTTCTCCCACCTAAGTTTCTGATTCTACACCTGCTCCATAACCCAGAGCACCTATGTGAAGTAAAATAGGCAAAGAAAAGTGGGGGCAGCAGCTGTATGTGCATCCCGAGGGAATGGGCATGGTTCTTCCAAATTTCCTGACTTGTTGAGGTTTTCCTGGGGTTTTTTTTGTTT
>VZTT01048735.1:0-44227 GCA_013400855.1 Buphagus erythrorhynchus
TTTTTTTTTTTTTGCTATAGTGTAAAAGCAATTTCCCAGGAAAGTATGTGCAGTAGCTATTAAAGAGCTGCCTCTATGTAACATCTCTCACTCGGGAACCTGAATGAATTATTCTAAAGCTTCCCCATTAGTGACTTAAGTATTAATATTAAAAAACCTAAGGAATAGTGAAATCCACGGACAAGGATTTTTCCAAATGCTGACATGACTTTGAGTACCTGAGATTCAAATATACCTGGCTTACAAAAAGAAGAGAAGGTTCACTCTGAAAATCACACCATGTCCAGGCTTTCAGGAAAACCAAAAGCATTTGCACCCATCAACTGGACCAGGAAGCACACTAGGAAATTTCTGCCACCACTGCCAAGGGACAGAAGATCAAGCTAGAGCAAGCACATGCGATTTAAAATTGTTCAGTGTTTCACACTGAGCAAGGAACCTCACACAGGAAAGTAGTAAAGGCCTGTTTACATTGATGCATGTATTGGAGACTATTTAAAAAAAACACAAAAAACAGGGATATATCTCTAAAGCTCAGCTGTCATTTAAAGATGGAAGGCCAAGAGATTCAGAAAAAGGTTTTCTGCTGTGCTGGAACTCGAAGGAAAACCTCTGTATTTTACCTTTGCTGTTCAGAAATTATTTAGATTTGAGTTTCATTTCTGTTCAGAAGATTTAGGAAAAAATAAGACATGCAGAAAGGTCACAGAAGGTATCACAAGCTGAAACTTGTTTGCAGTCTGTAGCTGAAGGAAGCTGAAGGAGAAAAATCAATTGAGTCTTTTCCTCCTTCAGTATTTCCACCTAAATCCTTTCAGGACCCCTCAAACTCCTCGAGCAATTTACCTTCATTGTCCTGGGACCTCTCCATGCATCCTCTCTTGCCTATGGACCCAGAAGGCCATTTAAGCTTGGGCTGTGGCAATTTTCCTGTTTTTGAGCTTTGTTGGAGGAGTCCTTGTGTTAGGCTCAGCCTCAGCTTCGAGTTTGCCTGGCCATGGATGACACTGATCCAGGTGCCTGACCTGTAACTTGGTTTTCTGGCTTGACCTGGCACCTGCCTCATTGCCCTGAACTTTCCTGGGGATGTAGGCTCTTGGTTGCACCTGGCTGTGTGTTCTCTGGGCCTGCCAGGATCTCCCTGCTCAGGTTTTGTGGGAAGGAGCCTGGGCAGCGAGGTGCCTGCCCAGCTTGCTGGGTCCCGATCCCTTAGGGAGCAGCTGGTCCTTCCTGGGCCCCAATATGCACTTGCTGGAACTTCCTCACTTGCTACAAACTTGAGCACTGACTTCTGGTAGTATTTGCTGGGTGGTCTCTCACTGAAGATGTAAAAGCAATTGAAAAGAAATGTGGAAAAAATTAAATACTATAATTCATGTAAGAACAGGGGAGACACATAAAGATGCTTTCAAGTGGATGCTGTGAAGGCAGTTTTGCTGGGAGTAGCAACATTCTCAGTTGGCACCCCGCAATAGCATCCCCTGCTTACTGGTGTCTGGTCATCTAATGCTTCATCCTGCACCTTTTGAAGTGGAATATTCCCATGGACTCTCACGATCATTAAATGATCCGGTGCTTATTATATTCACCTCTTTCACACCTTCTGAAACAGAACCATTAAACCTTTGAAGCCCAAAGAATGGTAAAGGATGCCCAGAAGAAAGGAATGCATCATGTACCCACAGGAAGTCTTGATAATGTTTTTTACTTCAGAGATCTTGCTAATGCATGTGAGATGGGAGGAAAATTATCAGATTACAGAAGAGGAAAGTAGGACAGGGAAATCACCTCAGTGACTTCAGTGGGGTGAATAAGACCCTTGCAATCCCCAACAATGTGTTAGGTCAAATAATGCAGAAGAGAAGAGAAATAAATCATGCAAATCCTTCTTTAAAGGGTTGGTACCTGTTTCAGCTTCAAGCAGGAAGTTCAGCTTTCAGGTGGTGTCTGTAACAGGCACTACTATGAAAACAAAATGGGCTGCGTTGAAACCAGTGTGTCACTGGTGGCTGAATTTCCTGGCTCTAAGGTGTGGAGTGAAGTGATAATCCACCTCAAAGCCTTTTTTCCTGTGATAGTTTATTTGTTTATGAAATGTGTTGAGGGTGAAATATATTGCTTGAATCCTTTCCAAAGGATTATAAGGCAGATCTGTCCCAGAAATGAAGAAAGCAAGACACTGTTTTTCCAAGTCACAGGTCTACATGATTTCTTTTTAAAGACTTGAAGTGCATGAAACATTAAAGATAAGATTATATACCCATAATTTGTATTGTTTCACACAAAACATACAGAATAAAGTTGATATTTCTTTCAAAGGTCTTCTAAATCCATACTTCTAAGTATCCTTGGTACCTACCATTGAAAGAAAGAAAACCCAGTATCACTTACATCATCAGAGGTCTGTACTACTTGTGTTTGAGAATTGTGCCAATTCCTTTTTTAGTCCATATACTCCATGGCAATCCTCTACTCCTGTTTTTTTTTTAAATGCACATATATGTATATAAATATTAAAATATTAATAATGAAATTCTCAAGGCCGCTAACTTTTCTCCATACTGTATATTTTAGTGTTTCTTTTTCTGAGCCTCTAGAAATGATTCTGAAAGCCTCAGTAACTCAAACTCGTCTCCTGGGAGACAGGCACCTTCAATCTGTGCAGCCATGTAGTTGTGCTGAGGAGAAGTCAGGCAAAACAAAACAAATACAGCTTTGAGGTTCAACAGTAATTAATTTGCTCTGGCAGGACCTTTGAGGATGACAGTCTCAACTTTGATGAGGACTTGGCAAATCCTGGCTTAATTAACTATCCCAGAGTCACAAACCTCTGCTCCAAAGCCAAGAGCTGCACTGAAATCTCCGTGGTTCCAGGTTAACACTTTAAGCAAGTGGTGTTTTTTCTCTCAATCTATCCATCTTCCAAATTGCATACATGCAATAAATATAATTTACTTGCCAAATTTGTCTTGGGGAGTCCTTGTAATTTTCTTTCACAATGGACTTGCCTAAAGTGGAAAATTCCTAATGGGTCCATGCTTTCACAGGCACACTTGGAAAGTAAAATACTTGAATTCTCTTAATTATTGCTTTCCCAGATACCCAACAACTTCAACTGTAAATAAAAATGTGACAATCAGGCCACTTATTCAATAGTATGACTTAAAATGTGAAAGGCCAGGCTGTTAACTTGCCTATGGAAAGTTACCATCACATTCCATACCAGGTAACACTAGCTAGAAAATAGGTATATCCCAAAGTGATTTCATATCCTTGGGTTGAGCCTTGGAGAAAATTCCTGCTCCTGGGCAGGATGACGCCCTGCTCTCCTGCAAGAGGCACCACCATGGCTCTTTGAAAATGACCCTGTCCTTGCATGTGTGCCATCAGTGCAGAGGTGACGCCGCACACAGGGCTCCCAGGTGACACTGCAATAGCAGGACATTGCAACATGACGCAGGGAGGATTTGATTGTCTTGCTGGAAATCATTACCAAGTTCCTGCCTCCAAGAACAGGAATGACATGAATATGGCTTTTGGATGTCCCAGCAATGAATCACTTTGAAATGGGTGATGGCTGGTTCATGGGTTTGAGGATGAGGCCCTGAAAACCAGCAAAAGTGCAATGTGTTGCAATTCCCCTGGGCAACAATTGCTCCTGTGCCTCCAGCCTGTTTTTCTCCCTCTGTGCCATCACAGTCGCATGCAGTATCATATTCTAGCTGCAGTGCTCCAGCTGGGAGAGAAGATGCATGCTGGAAATCATCCCAGTATGGTCTGACTGCTTCCTGGGCAGCTGAGTGCTTCATACCCTCACTGGCCTGCTGCTGAGGTTCATGGATCCAGCATGTTATCAGAGATATCCAGCACTTCCTTAATTTGCACCCACTGCTGTTAGCAGGAAGTGAAAACGTGACTGAACTTGTCATAAATTGAAGTGACCTACATGTTAGTAAGGCTAGTTCTGTGATAAAAATGGCATTATGCCTTGAAATTCCATTGTGCTGTATAATTTAAATTCATGGTGCCTTGGTTCGTAAAGGCTGTAAAGAGCCACTGCCACTAATCCTTCAGATATTTTCTGCCTGCTCATACAGTGTCTCTGATGCTTCATGCAATGGATCACAGTAAATAATTTTCCACGCTGTGCTGTTACACTAATTGAGACACACAGTTTTGGGGAAGACACTCAGACGCTTTTATTTCTTTTCCAGTCCTGGCATCTTCTTCCCATCTTTGCTGTGCAGCTTTTGCACCATCTCCTCAGTATTTCACCACCAGTGTCCTAGAGTCAGATTATAAAATGGACCCCCTCAAAAAAGAAGAATCATCCTAAAAGCAAAATGACCAGCACTGAAACAAAAGAAACCTGTCTGCAATGACAAGCACCTCAGAAATTTCAGCCCGTCTTATTCCCAGGTCTCAAAGTCAGTCCCAAAACTCCTCCACTGAAAATCCACTTTGACTGCATATTAAGGAGAACCACTATTACTTTCTGGGTTAATCTGTTGGAAACATAGTAAAACAACACAATAGCTGTAGATTGGGAACTATCTTTGATTCAGAGAGGAAATAAAGACAGGCAAATAAAGGAGGACTCGGAGGAGCTCAAAGGAGGACTTGGAGGACCTCAAAATTGTGTAACATAACATCCCTCAATGTTCTACTTAAAGAATAAAATGTGATTTTTGGTATCTTCAGAAGGGAGGCAATTAGTTGTCTGACCTTCTGCCACTTGGCTTATGCTTCTTAATGTCAAAAAATCACATAAGTACAAAAAAATTGTGTTTAAAAACCAAATTGCTTTGTTCTTATGCCTTCTGCTCCAGACACATGCTTTTCATCTTTTGGTAAATGATTACCATGATGTTTGGCATTTCCTTTTGGAATGGGCTGTGAAAAGGATAGGACATGCAGTGGCTTATACAGAATTACAAGCATTACTTTCAGAGTGCTCTGGGATGAGTTCAGACCATGACACACAGCTTTGTAAACAGGGATCACAAAACACCCAATCCAGAAAGTACATGCTGCAAAATTCTACAGAAAGCTTTGGACAGGATCTGACTATCCATCATGGCAAGATTGTTTACACCAGAGCAACAAAGAATGCAGCAGCTTTTTCATTCTGAGGGTATATTTCAGGGCTTTGAAGGTCACTAAATGGAACCTATCTTGAAAGTGGACATAAAAGACAAAAAATTTCAACGAGGTTGCACAAACACACTCCAGAACCCATTTTCTGCTTCCTGTCCAATTCTATGCCTTAAAACTGAAGCTTTATTGCTTAAAGTTTATAACAAGAAAGGCTGAAAGTTCAAGTGTGATCTATAGCCATTACCTTTCCCACATCTCTATAATGTACTTCAGGAACTTGTGTGAAAGGTGAACAGTGACGTTCAAATCAACAAGTGAACATCCTGCTCATCTTGCAACATCACCTGGAAGGAAATTGTTTTCAAACTGCAGTTTAGTAACTGTTCTTTGATCAAAACCACTGTCACATCGCTCTCACTAAAGTGCAAACCAAATCCTTATGTACGAATAACTGTGCACCACCACTGCTACAGACCTGGTAATTATTGTTTAAGATACTATTGCCTGGAAATTGTGTCCCAGCTGAAGGAGCTTCCTAGGCCTGCTATGCTCCTGTAGACTTTTGTCACTCATCACACTCCATGTGCAATCAGCACCCAAGGTGTGTTCAACACAAGAGTAACAATAAAGCTCCTGTGTAGTAGGAGAAGAGGTGGAGCCTCCATGTCAATGTGCTGTGAGAGTCTTACTGGGTTTGGTGGAACAGAACTTGGCCAAATGCCCCAAGTAGAACAGTAAAACTAGAATACATGGGGAAAATCTTCTCAGGAGAGAATCTTTAAAGCCTCATATAAGCCAAAAAGTAGATGAAGCATGAAGTCTAACCAAGAAGAAATGGTCCTAGGTGTCTTGCATTTCATATATACTCTCTGACAGTCTATGAGAAACTCTTCTGGAGAACATCTTACTAGCCAAGAAGTTTCTATCCTCTAAAGCTGCCAAAATCACGGGAATTTTGCAGGAGAAATGTCCTCTGAAGAATATGTGTGATTGCTAGGATGAACCTTATGAAATGCTGCCAGCTGGCGTGCCATCACACATGCCACTTCAGAAATGAAAATGATAAAACAGTGGCTGGAGTCAAGGCTCATAATGACTCTTAGCAGTTTCCAAGCTCTCTGGTGGTTATTACACTTTAGAGGAATGGGGAAGGGATATGGTTTTCTGTGGGTGATTAAACATTCGGCTCCATGCCCTGTGCTCATAATAGATGATTTCCTGATTAACTGTACTGGAATTGAATACCTCAACTGGTTGGACCTAACAAACAGGTATTGTCAGACCTCCGGGAAAAAGGTGCGGGGGAAAATCAAACTCCCTGCTGTGGGTTTATATCTGTGATCTACGTTAAATATTCAGATGTTTGACTTTGCTATTGACCACTAATGTTCTGTGTCACACAGCAACGCAGCTATTTATGCCGAATAAAAGTGGGTCAATTCCAGGGTTCTAATTACATTACTTCCTATAAGAGAAAATTAGCTCTGTGCTGGAAGTAGGAGAGACAGTGACATACAAGAGTAAATTCCACATTTCATTGAATCCAAATGACAAATACTTTTCTTCAGATGGAGAATATGCCTTTAATGCAAAGAGAATCCAAGCCCAGAAATAACAAATGCCAAACCCTCATATTGAAGGGAGGATAGGGTGGGAATGGCAGAAGGAGAGTAGAACTTTTCAAAGTTCAGAACACACCTTAGCAATTGCTAAAGGTATAAACACACTTGCAGCTCTAACTGTGACTGTCCAAGCCAGCTCAGATCTCGGGTGATGGTGGTTTGGTAGACATCAGGCCCAGAGACATAAGTCAGTCATACAGAGATAGGATCTACCTCTAATGAACAAGATTGTTCTGGGTAGGAAGTGATTACAAATCACTACTTTAAACTGTCCAGTCACTTTCTTTGAAGAGTTTAAGATTAGCTTCATCCTTTTCCCCCAAAAGCACCAGAGTAAATTGCAAATGCACTGGGAAGTTAGTGTGCAGTGGAGATATGATTCAGTGTATAAATATCAAGATAGTTAGGCAGAGATTTACACTGCTGAGTAATGGTATTTTAAATGTCAAATTCACAAAATCTAAGATACTTCATACACATAAAGTGTTGCTTTCCAAAAGTGCTGTAATTCTACAGGCAATCTATAGAGGCTTAAAACAGTATGAATTCTGTCTTTGTACCACTGGGCCTTAAAAAATCTAGAGAGCTACTTGCAAGTGCTTGGAAAAAATCCAAGGTGCAAGTTCCCAAACTCTCCTGTCACACAAGTATTCTGGATTGCTGTTACATACCTGTGAGGAATGGGAGAAAGCAAACAGGCCATGCCTGAAGCATTTGTTTGACCTGCTGATAACTCATGATCAGTGATACACAATTCACTGGGGTAACAGGAAGTTCTCTATGGCAGGAATTGCCAACAAATCAATACGATGTAAATTATTCCCTGGGGTTTTCCATTTCATATAGGAATGAAACAACATGAAATGAAGGAAAGAAAAGGAAAATCCAATGATGAGAAAAATCAGTTTGATCTCCCTGAAAATCATTACCTTCCAGCACAGTGTTCCCAAGCAGGGAAAGTAGATGTTGGATTTGAGGCCAGTGCACCCTCTTTATCTCCTCATAGCTGTTGTGCTTTGCACCATCTCAGTGCTTCTGAGTTAGGACCTTTTTCTCTTCAGATCTACATCCAATGCTGAAGGGTGACTCCATGGATTTTAATTTATTCCCAGTTTACACCAGTAAGGGGGTGATTAGAATTGCAATGCCCATGGAATGTAGCATAGAGTTGTTAATTCTGCTTTGCTTAAGTTCTTGAAAATACTACATCTTTGGAAAAGCTGTCATTATTTTATCCTCCTCCCCCAAGCAGCTTAAGTCCTAGAACACAGGCTTCTTGTTTTGGGACAGCTGAGGGGATATAGGCTGGTGAAGAGTAGGCTGGGGAGTAAGGGAGGGAGCACAATCAAGTGCTGCTCCCAGGTATCTTCTCCAGTCCTTCCCCTGTTCTCGACTACTCCTTCTGCTTAGTCCTGGAAGTCTTGGCTTTGTCACACTGAATAAAATATTTTTCTGAGTAACTCTTTTGTTCCTGTATTGTAATAGGTTTTTAGTTACATATGATGATTAATGACAAAAGGTGCCTATCTAATAGGAAAGACAATGCATGGTGATACCAGCTGCAATACTGGAAAGTCCCTGAGTAATCCTACTGCAATTAGTTTTTTTCTTAAAAATGCAACTAATGCAATTAAACTGGTCTCTTTTGTTCTTTGAAAAAGTCGCTGCATGCTGAGTAGCCTCAACACCCTGACAATGTTTCTGGCAGCATCCTGTCCATTTCTTCCTTTTATTTTATTTTTTTTTTCCAATACTACTTCCCTTTCTGGAGATGATTTCATTTCCTATGCAGTTACTACATACATGGGGAAAACCCAGGAATACACAAAGACAGATATTTTCCATCAAACTTGATCAGTAAATTGCTTTTGTTGTATTGTGAGTCTGCAAAAGGGCCCAGAAATGAAGGACTGTAATTCTGGAGTCCTTCAAACTGCTGAAAAATGTGAACCAAGTTCTGAGTCAACCCGAAATATTCTGCTGGAAGCTCAGGGACTGCTGAAACAAAGCTCAGCATCCCCGTTAGTGAATTTTAGATGTCCGGCTGCAAGCATGAAGTATTAAATGCACAGCACTAGGACCCAGAAGAGCCGGGAGGATGAGCACTGGGAAATCAAGCTGGCTAACAGAAAACTCAGGAGAGAGAGAAAGAAGTGCTAGCAATGGGTTTAGGTGTGTGATATAATTGTGTATACCTGGAGCAGCTGCTTGTGCAGCAGTGACATCCATGTGCCATATGCTCTTGAGACAGAACTCCAAAGCGCTTCTCCTGCCTCTGAACCAAAGATCTCATCAGCAGGGCAGGTGGAAAAAAACATTCACCAGCAAAGATGTTGCAACTGTGCTTCTCTGCAGCAAGAATCACGGGCTGCACGGAAAATACAGGAATAGGGATCATCATCTCCTGTGCTGTGAGGAAGTAGTGCTGTGGTACAGCAGAGCTCTGCCTCTCATCCTTGTTGCAATTTCATGACTAATTAAACTCCTTTCTTAAGCCATTTGCACAGTGACCTTTGTAACACCTGTCCAGTGCAGGGCCAGCACTTCTAAAAATGAACAAATGCTATTTCCATTTTTTTAAATGAGGGTAAATAGCAAACACAATCAGTTTCATAAAGAGGGGAAGGGGCAGCCACATAAATTTCAGTGAGCGTCTCCTGAGATGGAGGGCTCAGCAAAATAATTTAGACTTGTGGAATTGCACATTAACTAAACAAAAGAGAATAAATATTTTTGGACAGGACTGATCAGACATTGCAGAAACCATCAGAAGACATATTAAAAGTGAATCCCATGGTTACATTTCTAATTTCTAAATTTCTAATTTCTAATTTCTAATACAACCCTTAATTCTATATTTTTCATGTAAAAGTCATTCAGTGTGAAAGCAGGCAAAGTTAAAATCTTGAGGAGTTTGATGATATCTAATTAAGGAATAGTAAGGGGGAAAGACATAGAGTTATGGCATTTGTAACTATAATTAATTGTTTGTTTGGCCCTCTCAAGTCAGCCAAATTGCCTCGGGAAAGGTTCACAGTAGAGACCATCTCAGCACCAAAACACAGAGGACACTAAAGACCCCAGCTGACAGAAAAAAACCACAAAGAAGTTGAGGTATTTTCCTATTGCAGATGAAAAATATGAAGAGATTTTGCATATGGGGTCGCAGAAGTGTAAGAAGTTAAGAGGAAGAAGTTGCCTAAAGGAAATCTAAAGAGAAAGAGGATTACCCTTTCCTGTTGAACCTAATACTCTTTCAAAAAACCCCATCAGGTCACATGGACTGACTCAGCTGCTCAGCAATTTTTAAATCATCTTTTACATGTTTGGATCTAAAATTCCCGGCATGAGGAATGATTACTAAAGATAGTGGTGAACAATCATTGAGGGAAATGAGGACAGGGCTCTGCAAGGAGCCCCCCAGGGGAAAGAAATTCCTCACTGCTCATGTGAGCATAAGGAAATGTAAATTTCCTGGGCACTCAGGTCAGAGAAAGGCAGGAGCACACAGAAAATTACCTGAGAAACTACAGTGTTTTCACTTGGGTACCTCAGCCTCTCTCCTGCCCTTTGTTTTCTATAGTATAATTGATGTGGAAGCCTTGATTAGTGGAATTACTGAATCTTTTGCCTACTGCAGCACCTCCAGATGGATCTGAATTAATTCTGCACGTACCAGTTTGTCATGTGACTCGGACAGGGACTGTTGGATCACACACCAGTGTCAAAAGTTGGATGCAGGACAGTCTGCATTCCTGTCACACACTGCTGATAAGCATCAATACTCAGAAATCTTATCTCTTGGTAGCTCTTAAGGCACTCTCATGCCAAGGAAATTGAAGCTTCTCATTAACTGTATTCATGACCCTTTGACAAAAAAAGTGTTTATACAGCTGGAGGCTACCAGATATCGTTTATGACACTCATATTTAAGGCTTAGCAATGGCTCTCTTCAGTTAGAGTGTGTGTGAACTAGAATTCCAGCAGCTCTTAATTCACTCACCTCATGTCTCCAAAACAAGGTCCTTTTAAATCAATTGGAACAGCAGCTGCTTTCTTTGGCCCAAGTCACACAGTTTACAATAAAACATGTGATCTTCTCTTGCAGAGTTCATCTCTTCGGGCTTCTCTCTGTAATCACAGGAGAGATTTTATCTTTGTCGACTCTGAGTTTTTTTGCAGGCCACTCCTGAGCACTCTTCTCCCTCCATACTAAATTACAGGTCAAAGCACAGCCTCCAGAACACTACTCAGTTGCTCCCACTGCTACATACCAAGGTTTGTTATGCTGTAATCATTATATTGTCTTCGATAAACATAAAACACCTAAGCCCTTTCTTTTTATTTGAGTGGAAACACACAGAGCCACAAACATCAGGTCTGTCTGGACCAAGAAAGCAGAAATTACATTTCCTTAAAACCCAACAGGCAGGAGGTTTTGCACAGAGACAAAGGATAAAAGCTTCATTGCCTATAGAGCACAGGAAGAATAACTTTTTCTTTGAGATACTGAAAATCGTAAATGAAATTAAAGAGGAATAACAGTTTATTGGATTTATTTGGAAAAAAAATCCACACTCTTTAAGCGATGCAATTCATCCTTCTATTTTCTCCTTGTATGCAGGCCAGAAGATTATCCATTGATGCTCTAGCTTGCATTTCTGTAAACAGCTTACTGTGCATGGAAATAGTGTGTGAGGGGAAAATAAAAGTCCAGAGTTAGGAACAAACAACCCATTCTGTGCTGCTGTCAGGCAACAGGGCAGCACTTAATAAAAAGAGATTGACCTGGAGATCTGATAAAGGCCTACAGAATTATGAAGGCAATGGAAATCAGGGATAAGGCTCAATATCTACTTCTTGTTATCCTGTAGAAGAATCAGGAGGCAGCAAATGAAACCGGATTCGGACTACTAGGGATAAGTCTCAAAGACACTTAATCTATTCTTACACTTTCCTAGACATTTGCTGATTGCCATGGTTGAAGAGGACAATGCCTAGGCAGATGTCAGGTCTGACAAGCAAGGGCTATGATTAGGGATTTATCTGTTTATCTCTTAGCTAATCCAAATGTATTTGCTGCAAGCTGTAGAGTAACAGGAAAATCAGGTGCTTAATCCCATAGCTTCTGGAATAGCTACTGTTCAGATCATATGCTCTAAGGCTATTAATAGACAGTGATAGATATGGTAATAGCAAGAGGAATTCAGTCTGGCATACGTAAATCTCTGAGACCTACACGACCAGTCAGAGAAAAATAACTTACATTCATTCATATTTGGTCCTATGCTTTGTTCCTTTACTTCCCCATTACCTGGCAGAGGAACTGTAATGGGAGCCCTTAATGTTTAACCCAAATAAGGCCAACTTGTATTACAGTATTGGTGTCTACTGTTAAAAGAAATGGTTGAACACCTCTGACTTTGGTTGAATAATCCTTCTTCATGATTCCATCTTCAGTTTTCTTTTTTTTTATCATAATCAGAATAGATCTTCTCTTTACAGGGTCAAATTTAAATTTTCAGAAGTGCCTCATTTTATTTCAGAAGCAGAATTCTGCATCAGCTTTTAGAATTTTCCTTTGCTCAAATTCAAAGCAGCAAATCACTAAGAAGTTTTTGCCTCAGTAGAAGCAGTCATTCTCAAGAAACAAAATCCACCTTAGGTTAGGCAAAGCAACTCACCATATCATATTTACATATTCTGTGTGTTCTCAATGGTACTACAGAGTCTCAGTGGTACTACTGCTTATTTCAGTGAAGCTAGATTTGAATTCATCAAAAGAATGCTGTAAGTATTTCTGCTAAAGTTATCTCAGCATAAAAGGTTTTTTTAAATGTACATGAATGTAAGGACAAAGAGAGCTAGTACCTGTAATTTCTAGAATTATTGGCTCTTACTTCTATCATGTCTTAAAATGAAAAAAAAAGATTTGAAGTCCGGAGACACAGAGATGGAAAATCACAGTGCAAATGCCTTCGACCTGTGGTGGAAAATCACAAGGAGGATGCAAGTACAGATTAAAATTATCCCAAGAAGTTACAAACTCTCTGCAGACTCCACACAGCTCAGTACAGGGCAACTCTGCATGTCTTTACTTCATAAAGTACTTTCTATTATGGAGAAGCAGTTTTGTGGTCATGGAGGGAAAGGGGCTTACCCACTCACCTGTGACTCAGTGCCCAGCAGCCTCTCGCAGGTTCGGAGTTTCCGTGCCTGTGACCCACCCGTGATGCCGGAGTGCCCCGGGTGGATATATCCTGCCCAGCAGGATATAAACACAGCCTGTCCCGGGGCACAGGCACTTGCCACCCCGGGATCTGCCAGAGCTCCCTCCACCACAGAACCAGGCCCAGGCCACACGAGGAAGGCACGCTCTTGCATCATGACTGGCAAGACTGTGGCTGCTGTGCTGATCCTGCTCCTGATCTCAGCACTTGGAACACAAGGTAAAGAAACCCTTGCTAAAGCTCACCTGACTAATGGCCAGAGCAAATGCTGGTGAGGAGACACTGCGCTGTCTTAGCAGTGCAGCAAAGGACTCTGTTAATGCTGTCAGCAAAAACCCCCATGGTGTGCTTCCTGTGCAAGTGGTGAAACACTCCACCTTTTTCTGTTTTCCAGGTGAGGCAGTGCCACGCTCGGCCATTGAACTCCGGTGCCAGTGCATAAGCACCCATTCCAGGTTCATCCATCCCAAGTTCATCCAAAACGTGAACCTCACCCCCAGCGGACCTCACTGCAAGAATGTTGAAGTCATGTAAGTGTTTTGCAAAACTTCCCTGATTACTTAAGCAGAAGGAAGCAGATTTTGGTCTCGAGAGGGTGTAAATGTTCTGTGAGCGGTGTGAGCAGCCGGCAGAAGCAGCTGCTCAGAAAGCAGAACAGCAGCATTCCCTGCTCCTGCAGACAGCGTGCTGCATGTCACGAACTGCGTGTGGTTTTGCCAATCTTTGCTTTTTAAACTCATGCAATATTTTGACTCAAATTCGGAGTCATCACGTGGCCAATAACTTTCTAAAGCTCTGTATTCCACTGGCTTGTGAAAATGCATGGAACCATGCTGAGCAAAAGATCAAAACATAATTTTTAGGGGCTAGGTCCAAAAAATGATCACACTTCTACTCAAGTCAATGAAAAAAACTACTGTTAGCATACAAATAATTCCAACTGCATTCCAGAACTTTTACTGTAAGTAACCAAATTCCTATGGACTGCATAGTACAATTTCTGAATCAAGTTGGAAAGGTTTACCTCTTCAGTGAAAGACCGACACAAATACAAAGCCAGTTGGGGGAAAAAGCAGTTTTGAAAAAAGGGAGAGTCCTGCACATGGTTTAATGCATCAAACAAACAGATATGAGAAGATGCTAAACCAGTGAAAAAGATCCCTTTATGTTAGGCTACAGCCTCAATTTATACAGCTTGAAGTGGAACATGCCAGTGTATCCCTAGAATGATGTTATGAGAGAAAGGTGACATTACCTTGGATTTCACTAAATAGCCCCTTTCCTTTCTTCCCTGTTGCAGAGCTACCCTGAGAGATGGCAGAGAAGTGTGCCTGGAGCCCACTGCTCCCTGGGTGAAGCTGATCATCAAGGCAATTCTGGACAAGTGAGTCATTTCTCAATAAGCACAGCTTATTGAAAACCGGTATTTTAATTGAACTTCCAAACACAGACATCCAAAACTCTGTCTCCTCGGGCAGTTATTACCTTTTGTATTCACTAATTGTGACAAACTCTGTGAGCCTTAATTACAGCATTAGCTGTTGAAGCCTTACTGTGCCACACATCTCTGGGAAGGTTACCTTCCTCTGCCCTAAGGCACAAGCATTTTTAAAACCTGAAGCACAACTGCTCAGAAAATCCAAGCATTACCTGACTGGTTTTCTCATGCTTGCAGTGGTAGAAAGTAGCAATCAGTTTTTCAAATTAATGGCATATAGATAAGTGGGGGGAAAATCAGTCTCCAGTTGTCAAGTGAAGCACCAAACTATGGAAATTCACTGCTATTGAATCCTTTGGAAGTGTTATCACGTACCAGTGTCCCTTGGGTTCTGTCACAGCTTTTCAGGGTCTTGGGTGCAAAAGCACGAAGTGGTGGATTTCAGCTGACACCAGCAAGTCTTACCTGTTTTATGGTTGATTTTTAATAGCTTCCTTTTCCATCTTCTTTTTTTCTAGGGCCAACACCAAACCTGAGACAGTGTCCTAAAACAAAGAAGAAAAATGTCCTAACTCCTCCAGGGAGGCAAAAATAGGGAAGACACTCACCCAGTTTCTGACAGCTCACCTCCTCCTGCCTCCCACATTCACAATGTCACAGCATTTAGAAAATGTATTCCCTGGTTTGTACTTGCACCTCAAGAAGAGGGCAGAAAAAATGGCCTGTGAAGGAATATGGAGATGATTCTGGAATAATTTCTGCTAAACACAGCTGGAACAGCGCAGTACATGCCCAGCAGAGCTTTCACTAAATGACTCCTTCCCTTTTTGCTAACAGTTTAGGAAAAGACCTGCAACAACTTCTCTCCAGCAAAGCATGGACAGGTAACTTCAGCTGTACCTGGGTCCCTGCCACTCACAGTGGGCTACTGGCTGAAGAGGGGAGCTTCCAGACTTAGCATGTCAAAATTCTTGTACATCAGGATTTGTGTCATCATTTTCAAGATATTACTTACTGTGAACGAGTGTTGTGATGGTATAAACGTGTATTTTAATGCCATCTTTTGGCTAGAAAAAAAGCACTTTCTTTATTTATAGAATAATATTTATTTATTTATTTATTTATTTATTTATTTATTTATTGAAGATGTTTATGATTCCATACCTAATAAATGCTTGTTGAAATGTTTCTACTTTAATATTGTCTGTTATTAATTTTCTTGTCGGAACAGAGAACTGAAAAAAAAAGGAAGCTTTTTATTTCTGTTTGTATCACATAATGGGTTCCCAGAAGGGCAAGGAGGGGGTGTGAGTTGTGGGGGGTAGCAAATTAAAACAACAAATTGTTGCCTCTGTGAAGTGTACGTAATTAACAGTCAGAGGAATTATGTCAGTTATCTACTTTCTTCTCCTTTTCTTGTCAGACTCAGTGTTTTCAGAAGTCTGGATGATAAATTTCCAGGTAATAATGAACTAATACTGGTTAGCCACAGAAATTGCGAGGTCATAGCAGTGTGGTGCTCTGACAGCACAGCAGCTGAGAACATGGCAATGAACAAGGGTTTTCATTAACTTAAATAAGCAGGGAAATCTGATAAACATTAAGGAAGTCCTCCCTAATTCCAGTCAGGAGGGAGGACTACATCAGGGGAAATCCTAAGAAACAGAGCTCCAATTATATGGCCTCATACCTACTTGTAGCACAGCAATTTACAGAGGAATGTTGAAATTCGAGCAGCGAACACTTGAGAAATGAGAAAGTTGAGCAAATATTTTGATATTTGTTTAGGTTTGGTCTTTTCCAACAAGGAGCCACTCCATATTCTGCACAATCAGATCATGTTTGTTCATGGTGCAAGACATAAAGGAGTTTTTGGCAGTGTTTAAGCAAGTTCTTGTGCAAGAGGACAACTATTCTGACCACACTTTCCTCCCTGTTCCCATATTTGCCCCTGTCCCACCACACAGCATTGCACAGCCTGCTAGACATCAGAATGGGAAGGAGTCAAAGTTTCTCAAGGAGACAGGTTTTGTTCAGACTTGTCTTACAAGTCTAAGACTTCCTGTCAATAATCCCAAGGGATTTTTACAAGGTACCATCTTTCAGAGATGTAATTTGGAGATAAGGATGTCGCAAGTATCAGCCAAGAATGGGGAGAGGCTGGGAAGGACCACTTGATCTACAAAGCCAAAAAAATGTGACTGTGTCCTAAAGGACTGGCATCAGTTTTAGTGTAATACAGAAACACCTAACCTTTGCCACCAGTAAAATCCCAGTCAAGTTACTGGGAGCTGAGCCACAGCTGAGAAAGTGCATTTCTCATCACTTCTTCTGTCCAAAATATCAGCAATGGCTGCACTTGTAGGACCCCAGGCAGGGCATCTGCACCTTCCTCCATAGGCTCATCAGTGAGATGTGATTCCAAGGGTGGAATTGACAACATATCACATCTCTGTTCTGTGTGCAGTCACAGAACACCTTCCTTAGAAGCACAACCACTACCCTCATGTTTCCAAAAATATGTGTCAGTGCTCTTGGAGACTCCTAAGAGAAGCACTGTGGCTCTTCTGACCTGGTGTCTACCTTCACCAGACCGGGCTGCTCTTCCTTGTCTTATGACATGTTTATCTGCTGTCTTAAACACCTGTAATTATTCGAAACGCCCGAGGTTAGAAAGAAAAACAAGCAACTTCCTAAGTGCTTATTTTTACCAGGTATCATTAGAGCCCTTACTGCCAAATACTTTCTCCTTTCATATTCTGAACAGATGAAAGTTTCAGAAGAGCTTAAGTGATTTTGGTGCCAATGCCTGAGTCATTTTAAGCTCATAATTTCGTGCTTAATGACTAGAGAGACTTTTCAGTACAGAATAAAGCATCTAAATCCCTTTAGCCAAACTGAAAAAGACAAAATCCTTTCAGAGAACAAGAGAAACTAGTTATGTCTTGTCTTCGTAAAACACTGACTAAATAACTTCATCAGGTTAATATCAAAATACAGTGTGTAAGAGTGGGATGGAAAGTTCTTGTAATTATGCTGGGTAAATGTTTTTGCATAGGGCACTTAAGCACGATGCAAAGAGCTGACCAGAGATTCTATATTCACAGAGGAGGGAAGAAGTCCCTTTACTTTGGCTTGGAGGGATGTCTGATAATGTTGTATTGATTTCCAAGTTCAAGTTTAGCATTGTTGGCTAAAGCCAGTATCCCATGATGAAGTGCAAACAGAAAGTGATGGATAACAATAACAATTAAAAGAATAATTGAAAATATACAGCAGCAAAAGCTAGGGAAGTTTGAAGTGCCACTAAACGGACTGCACAGAGGTTTTTGGATTTCTTATGCAACACTCTCATGTGTTAGGAAACCTGCATGTGTAGAACCCACCTCTCAGTGCTCAGGCTGCTGGGAGTGCACCTTTCAGATATAAAAACTGATGGGAAACAGCACCAGAGCGGGACTTCTGTCAAAAAGAAAACGTGCACAGCAATGGATGGCAAATCTCTTGCTGTCACTTTGGTTCTCTACTTGGTCTCAATGGCAGGGTCAGAAGGTAAGAAAATTATTTCTTAAAACTCACGTAAGCAATTGATAAATATACACATGCAAGTGCAAGTGGGCTTACACTAGGTCCATGATGACTTTTTGCAAGAGAAGCACATCCTCAGTAAACTGTCATTCAGAACTAAAAAGGATAATTTGTACCTGTTAGGATGCTGTGGATGTTTCCAGAAGTAAAATATGCTTCTGTCTGCAAATGAATTTATTCCTACGCCACAATATATGTTTGTCTCTAGATTTTAATAAGCGTTTGAATTACAACAGGACCTTTCCCCCTAAATATGTCCATATAGGCCTTCTTTTTAAATAACAATTTTATCCTTTTTGCGATTTTATTCTTGGTAGGCAGGTTGATGACAGAGCAAGAATTATCCAGTTTGGAAGAAAGAATAAGGAGTATGAGCAGATGATCATGGCAGAAACTTAGCAATCCAAGTTTTATTTCAAATGCACCTGCACACCAACAGCTCTGAAAATGCAGCTGCAGTGCTGTGCAAATGCAGTTAATTTTATCTCAGCATCCAGCAAATCAGTGTCTGAGGGATAAGAATGAGGCTACAGGAGGGAATACAGTTTGCTTCAGTGGAACAAATAAAGAAACTGTTCATGTACCTAGAGATAACAATTTTGTTCCACAGGTAAGGCCCTGGAAAAGACAGATGAAAGAGGCTCCCAATGCCACTGCATAAGACCTCATTCCAAGTTCATCCCTCCCAAGACTATTCAGGATGTGAGATTAAGCCAAAGAGGACCTCACTGCAAAAATGTGGAAATCATGTGAGCCCTTTTCCTAAATTGCATCTTGCTTCCTACAGGAAAAACTGACTTGGCATTTCTCATCCTATTTACTTATGTACTTTGAGTGGCAGGATGCTTCCCCAGCAAAGCCTCAGAGACATCAGGTATCAGAAATGAGGCCTCATATCCAAAGGAATAAGCTAATTCCCAGCCAGTGTTACAAGCAGCTTCCAATATTTTAAATCTCTTTCTGCTGTTGTCTTACTTATGAACAACATGAGAGGGGAAAATCAGATTCCCACAACACAGGGCACAATTAATAACTTAGACATTGAAGAATCAATCAAAGATACAAACTTGATCCTCTTGACATGACTTAAAACAATTTCCTCTGACTTGGCCTGCATGTGGCAAAGTTTGAAAGGCCCCAAGTTATTTCCTGTGTCAGAATTGGCACATGGAGCATTGCCCTGTTTGGGGAATGGGGAATTTGGACTATACTCTATCTGGGTACAAAATAAAAGATACAGCAAGCTGCATTTAAAACCACTCCTGGAACTAATCACAGGAACCAGACCAGTGCAATCAGTAAGCAGAAGGGCTCTGTCAGGCTTTTGTGCTTCCGCTATGGTTTCTTGAGCAAATAATGGTTGAACAATCATACTCTCCATGCAGCACTGCATGGCACCCCGTTCCACCTCACTAGGAATTAGTAATTTAAGCCAGTTTTGGTTAAAAAAAAATACTTTTCCAGATAATCAGGTTCCTGAGAGGTCTGCTAAAGTATGGCCAGACAGAGAACTGAAACCAAATAGAAAATTCATTAGGCTCATGGTAAGATTACAGCATAAACACCTGTACTGACATCATTCATAAAAACCCCCAAACACATAAGACAAAACCAAACAGGTCCTTCTGGACTGGCTAAGAGAAATTTCCAGCCATGAGGAGAAGTGTGAGGGACACATCTGGCCTTAGCTTCTCTGCTCCTTTCTTGGCAGAGCTACGCTGAAAGATGGCAGGGAAGTGTGCGTGGAGCCCACTGCGCCCTGGGTCCGGCTCACTGTAAAGGCTCTGCTGGCCAGGTAAGCTGTTTCCTTTCCTAGAACACCTGCACTTAAAAGCTCATTTTAGAAGCTCACTTTACTTAAATTCTTTGCATGCAAATGTTCTCTCTTCAGGCATTAGTAACTCTTTCCACTAGCTCTCTCTAAAGCAATTTTTCTACATGCCTAAGGAGTGAAATAGTTTCCTTTGACATCTTCCTGGTGTGTTAAACCACCCAAAAGGCCATGGCTATGATACCCCCCAAACCTCTGCTGAGACACAGCACACTTTATGTGTTTGACACTTCCGAAAGGCAAGGTTTCAAAGGGTCACTTCCTCTTTCTGGGTATAATTCAGACACACAGCTGGCATTTCCAAGAGCTTTCACTGCTGTAGACAGGGACAGTCAAATCCCTACTTTGCACACAGGCAGACACAAGTTCTTTCTGTTGGAGCAGTACATGCAGCAATAGATTTGGTTTTGGTTTGTTTTTTTTTTCTTTGCACAAGTCTCAATTAGTTGGTACAGTAAAAATACGTCATTAATGATTCTTGAGCACTTATTGCTCTCCTTTAGCTTGTATTAATACTAATTGTTTCTTTAATTGATTTCTGAATTCACTTTATACTTAATCTAATTACAGGGTCAAGGACAATGTTGAGTCACCAGTCAAAGAGAAGTCAAGGAAGAATAAACCTTGGATTTCTGCAAGCATATGAAATGAGAGAAAACATTGCTGCTGAGAATGCCCCCTCTGCTACATTACTACTGTTGATTATTTTTCTTTCCCTGAGATGGTTGCTGATTCATCTAATTTTCTTTGCTGTCACTCTCTCTAGACTTCTGTCTGTGATAGATCAAGGAGTTCAAGGTTAATGAAAAGTGTTTAAGTGTTGTAAGGATGAGAATAAACAAGATGAAATTAGTTACCCCTAAATGGCCTTACTTAAAGCAGAAACAGAATGGATACAATTAGCAAACACACGAATAAACACATAATAAGGAAGCATTTGTGTAGCTTTGAAGAAAATAATCTCTCACACGCTTGTTGCAGTTTTTTGAAGGTGAAAACAAGACTGTGGATGTGGCAGGTCTCACAGATAGAGTCAAACTGCCTTTTGAATCCTTTCACAGCCCTCACTAAACACTGGAAATAATGAGGCTAAGAAACATGTCTTGGAAATGGATAAGTAACAGGTGAATACATAGAGATGAAGGGCAGAATGAAAAGATCAACTTTCATTGATAAAGGAACATCACCCATGGATTCTTACATCACCTTGTGTGGGGTCCTGTTTGATTTGGCTGTCCCATACGGGATCTGGGAAGGTCATTTGCCAGGAGCTGAAGTACTCTGGTGATGCTTAATGATGATGTGAAAACAAGGCTCATCGATAAAGGATTGCAGAAAGGCCTTAGGAGATTCACTGATTAGGCAACAAACTACCAGGTGAAATTCCCTGCAGGAAGTAGCCAAAGTGATTGACATAGGAAAAAACTACAAAGCTCCTATAGAAGTAAAATATTCCAGGCTGACCATCAGCACATAGGAGAGAAATCTCGGGATCATGCCAGGTGTATGATAGGAATATCAGATCAGGGAATGAAGAGTGTTTGTAAGTGACTTTAGCTAAAGGGTATTTGACTGGGTGTAAGGAAGGTGCAAGCAAGCACGGGCTGATACCTGAACTACCTCCTGTCTCATCAACAGTTCCAAGTCACTGTGAGCCTCGGGGTGAAGACTGGGAGTTCACAGCTTTCAGAAGGGAGAAGCTAAAAATAGAGAGACTGCATCACTTGTGTTACTTCTATTTGTTGTGCTGCAGTTTCCACTCACAGACAGGAAGATGCAGGCAGAGAGACACATATATACCTATATACCAAGAGAAGTTCAGAAGTCATACTTCCAAAGAAAAGAACACATTATTTATTTTAATATAACAGAAAATATTTGGTCAATTCTTTTCTCTCATGTCAGCTCACAGATTAGTCTGAGTTGGAAGGGACCCAGAAGGATCATCAAGTCCAACTCTTAAGTGAAAGGCCAATACGGGGGTTGAAGCTGTGACCTTGGAATTATGAACACTTGGAATTATGTTCTATCTGACACACTAATAGATCATATTTTTTATTTTACAAAAGGATTTTGCAGCTTACATATTTATTCTGTGTTGTTTTTCCAGGGTCCAGGGGAATGCTTATATGGCTAAACATTAACGTTAATGTGTCAATTCCCATTGATTTATTGTTAATTTCTTTCTACAGTCAAAAGCATGTTTAGTCTTAGTGATTTGCTTCACACTGCTTATGGCTGGCCATAGAAATCTAATTCCTGAGGTAGAAAGCACAGAAGTGCAGATTCTAGCAGCACTCATCAGACTAGACACACATGGTGAGAGTGATGGAGGACTCAGAAATGCCACGAGTGCCCTGTGGGGTTCAGTCTTGTGAGCCCCAGGGCGGGAGGTGGCGTTTGCAGTTTGACCCCCAGCAGCCCCCCCAGCAAAGCAGCTCTAGACTCAGATCTGAATCCGTGAGCTGACTGAACACATCCACTGCTCCTTCCTTCTGCTGCACCACCAGGTTTCAGTGAGCAGCAAGATCTGACCTGTCCATCGGCTTGAGAGCCATTGGGTCATCACTTCTACATGTTACAGCTTTTATGCCAAACAGATCTCACTTATAAGAGTCAGAGATGAAGATTATGGCCACTGACCACTTCTATTTGAATTAAAAGTTCCTGCCACGAACTTCTTAAAACTTACCATGTGTTTCCTCCTGCCACTTCCAGGTCTTACTTGCATAGTCAGAAAATGCTTGCGGCCGAGCTGATAAGAGGCAAATGCAAATAAGCAATAAATGCAGCCTTATAGGGCAGGTAAAGCCCAGGTACTGGTGCCTAACAATTCTCTAGGTAGACCTAGTGTCTCTTCTGTTTATATCAGGTAGATAAATTTTTTTTTGTAGTATGCATATTTGTTTATATTTTCTAGTATTTTATGTTAACACTACAGGTAATATTAATGCATCCTGTTCTAATATTACTTGATACCTTATATTAATATTTTCAATACATTTTCATATTGAGTTGGAGCAAATTAAACATTTCATTTAATCCACAACAATTTTTAAAGTAGAAGCTACAATACAGAATTGACTCTTTTCAAGCAGAGCTGAAATAGATATCAAAAATAAATATGCAGGAATATACAACTGTTTTTATAAATATATGTATTAAAAGGCAGACCAACTTAAACTTGTACTGCTACTTTGTGATTCCAGAGGGATTCAGGAAAGTCCAGCACTTGCTGTGATCTGACTAAGGCTATATAACCATCTATATTTAAACACTGAAGTTTGAGAAACCCCACAAGCTGACCTAAGCCTTTCTCCTTTCCTTGCCACCACTTCCTCCTATAGCAATTCTGATGTCTAGCACATATTTTGCTTTTTACGTATCTGTTCCCCAAGCTTTGCCTCATTGCAGACTTCCACAAGTGTTTGCACAATGCTGGGCACAGCTTCTGAGCAGCGGAAGCTATTGTTTCCCAGCTCCTGTATTTGTCCCTTCAGCTCTCTGCAGCTCAAGTAGAATGGCAGCTGAATGCCAAGGCCTTTATGTGGAAAAGGAGGTGGTTTCAAAGGACAGAATGAGATTTTCCCTGGGTACAGGAGTATCTGGAACAGGGGACAGGAGGCAGGAACTGACAGACAGGCTGAACCCGCATTCCAGCAAAAGCTTTGCCTCCTGGGCCTCTGGGTCTTGTGTGCACACCTTCTCAAGGGAGAGGATGGAAGTTGTCTAAAACAAGAGAGATTCTTAATATTCTTAATTTTCTCAGAGTAACTTTATCAGCCCAGGAGCTGGAGCACTCCTCTGGACTGGAGTGGCTCAAACCAGTAATGGACTGAAGGTCAGCCTCCATACACCTGAATCCCCTGAGTGTGTCCCTTGTGCAGGGGCATTCTTTGCTACGGAAAAAGATTAACGGATCCCAGCCGAGATCATAAAAGATGCCCTTTTGACTTCTGTGCTCATTACACAGGGTGATGAGTCATGACAAGCCACTAGTTTCCATCCTGCAACATGGAGAACACAAGCTATATCCTGCCTTAGAACATAGGCACGGGAGGTATTTGCTTCCTTTTCAGCAGTCTTTCAGCAATCAGACTGTTGAGTAAGCGTTGTTTTGTTCACTGCCAGTGTGGTTGGTACAGGGTTTAGCATGGAAGGTCTCTGCTCGCGGCAGTATCAGCTCACTCAGTGACGCTATCCTTCAAAAGGAGCAGCAATTCCATTAGCACAAGTCATGCCTGATGGCTGGCAGTAAAACAAGCTGCCAGAATCTCAAAACGGACTTGCAGTTCCCACGACAAAAGCCTGGATGAGATCCTGGGTACAGGGTTGAAGGGATGTAAAGAGAACTTGGGCAAAGCAGCACTCCCAGAAACGCAGCTTAGGAGTGCCTGGCATTTGGGCTTGATCTCATGCCTCAATTTTTTCGCGCCTCAATTGTCCCTCTTACTCTCCCTTCACACAGTCCCAATGAAACTGTAACATTGGTGAAAAAGTGCAGGGATTTATAATCCATTACAAACATCCTGCTCTTTTAGACAGATACTCACTCTCTGTTCAGGGGCAGGGCTTATCATAGGTGGAGCAGGCTCTTGGCTTCACTTCTGCTCTGGGAATTTCTGCAGATCCATTACTGCCACATGCAGGAAATAGCAGAGCCTGGTGGTCAGGAGCACAAACACTCACTGATTTCACTTGGGGATTTGAAGGGGAATTCTCTTTTATTTCCTCAGATATTAATAACACTTCAACACACACCAAAAGTACATAATAAGGCTGCAAATAGTAACTAAGAAAAGTGGAGTCTCTAATAAAATGTTAATTTAACCTCTGTGCGTGTTCATGCATATGTGGAGAAACAGAAAGAAATAAAAAGAAAAAAAATCCCAGCAAAACCTTCCAAGTAAACTGGTTAAAACTCCAACATTTACAATCTGGCATCAGTGGAACCACACATTAATATAACAACATATACATCATAATAGACTATAAGCAATAAAACATAACCTTATGTTCCTAGTAAAATCCTCTCCTGGTCCACACCTTCAGAGACTAAACATATTTTTCATTGAAGTTCTCTAAGAGACACAGCTAAGGAGCAGCGCCATCAGGAGTCAGAATCAGTATCTTTTGTCAACTTAATACTCAGTAAGAGGTAGGAGAGACAAAGCTGCTGGATCTTTTCCTGGGATGGCCCAAACAGCAATGGGAAACAAATGAATTTTTATCACAAAATTCCTTTTACCAAGTTAATGACAAGTGGCGCACAGGAAACAAAAATAAATTATGGGCAAACTCTTCCATTCTTACCATAAATAAATTGTAATGCTTTACATGCTAAAGATGAGTTTTTATGAAGTCCCCAGATTTGGGGAGAAGTACCTCATTCAATCCACAGATCCCAAAACCACAAAGCTTTGAGTTTGAAGACAACAAGCAGCAAACAAAAGGATGATGTTTTTACTGCACTGAAACAGAAGGCTTTCTCTTAATCACTCACATTCCAGCTGGGTTTGAAAATACAGATCTTAATTTAAGCAAAAACTCAGCATTTGAGCCCATCTTCCTTGGAATTGTCCCTCTTGCAAGGTATTACCCCCAGGCACAGCAAATAAAAGCTCAGCATTTATGCAACAAAGTTCTCTAACAGAAAAGTCTGTACAGCACCATAACTCTCACTCTTGTGTCGTCCCTCTGCTAGGACCTAGGGTCGCTGTCACTGAAAAAGATTTCAGAAAAGACTTATTTGAAACGTCTGGATTTATGGAGGAAACAGAATCGGTTGTGTTCGGCAGGTCATGCTGTTTAGTTTGCATATAAATCTTCCTCTGTTTATCATTCATTAACATGTGTAACATGAAAAGTACAGGCATGATTTTCAAACTCACTCAGAATTCAGTATCTGCTTCCCACAGAAAGCTTTGGATACTGCAGCCTCAATTCCTTACTAGACACAAAGAATTAGCGATGAATTTACTTTGTATCATGCCCCTTGAATAGAGGAAAAAAAAAACTAAAATGAAAATCTTTTACGTCAAAATAATGCTGAGGTAAAATCCTGATGCAGTAAGGAGCTTCTCAGTAATTTCAGCACTGCCTGAATTCCAATCTGGTGGCTTGTATCAGGTAAGCAGAAGCTTTCACTGTAAGTGGGAATAAGAAATTCAGTATCTCAAGTATAGACCTGATACGTCTACAAAGAACAGTTATAACCCTGAAGAAAATATTAACAAATTATAACATAAATGTAATGGAAACCATTCTGAAGTTATATTATTAAATAAGGATATACTTTAGAAAAAGCACAAAATTTACAAGTCTACTGAAACAATTGGAATGTGTGACTACTATAGACATATTTTAAAAAATTAATGCATTGTATCATTATCTGCAGAATAATTCCTCGTCATCTAGGAAGAAGTTTCACAACAGTCATGTGACTCATCTTTACTGCATCTGGGAAATTCCTCTAACGCAATCTCTGTGCCAGCAGAGTACAGAGGCTGGGCACAAAACAGTATATAAGCAGGAATCAACAATCCCCACACACAGCAGGAATCAACAATCCTTTAGGACTCAAGCTCACAGAACTAGACCTAAACAACCCAGCGAGAAACTCCTATCCAACCATGAACGGCAAACTCGTGGCTGTCCTGGCTCTTTTCCTGATCTCAGCAGCTGTGTCTCAAGGTAAGCAAAGCTCCCCAAAGTACCCTTGGCTGCAGTTTTGTCGAGGCATCAACTGAGATGCTTGTCCTTGCAGAGTAGCTTTCTATTTGTCTCACTAAATTAGACTCTTTTGAGAGATTTTCAGCACCTCTCTTCAGTCAGAAATCTACCATGTAGACCTTGGACTGATGAGTTACTGACATCTTGTGGGAAATATTTTAAGGGTGCAACTTGCATTTGCTTTGTTTTTGTTTCAGTTGAAGTGTAGGTGGCTAGAAACAGGTTCTTCTGTGGCTAGAGACAGATTTTTGTTCTGAAGTGTTTTAACGTTTCTCTCCCTTCTCACACAAATAACTGTTTATCGTCTCATATTTGTTGCTTAGTGACCGTGTCGCCTCAAGCAAGTAATACATAGTTGGAAAGCGAGAGCAAATAATATGAACACAGAAACATGGGCAAACCTCCAATTAATGAACAAATCTAGGGCTCTATCCTCTGCAGAGTGGCCAAGGTTTTTGATTCAGATACTGAAACAATGCAATTAACCATATCGTGTAGTCAGTATGGTTAGTAACCACAAAGTATGTGGGTTCATTTTTAAAAGATTTGTTAATTTAGTTTCCAAAGTACTCAGGCATCAGCTCCCCTGAAAGCTAAGTAAGCCTCCCTATAGCATGAGGATTTAGGCAGCTTGGACAAATGCAATGTTTTAACTGAGAATGTTGTTACAATGGAGCAGCTGTGTTTTATGCCTGATACATTGACCATAACATCTGCCTTTTCTGATCACAGGTAGGACCTTGGCAAGGATGGGAACCGAGCTCCGGTGCCAGTGCATAGCCACTCATTCCAAGTTCATTCCCCCCAAATCCATTCAAGATGTGAAGCTGACACAGAGTGGCCCCCACTGCAAGAACGTTGAAGTCATGTAAGTAGCTCTGCAAGAGGTTCCTTCCTCTTCCCCTGCACTGCTGCCACTGCTGCTGGGCTTTTAGGCTTCACAATACCACAGTCAGCATACTGACCTCATGCAGCCAGACTTGGTTTTTATTTGGAGACGGATGGTTTTAAGTGAAACATCATGTTTTTCTCCATCTCTGTGACCTTACATATTCCCGAAGTGACCATTGTTTATCTGTCAGGGGACATATTAAATATTTCTAGTAGTAGAACGTGAATTTCATGGACTTGTCAGCTCTTAGTACACAAGGTAACGATGTAGCTTGAGTCCTGCATTTGTTAGGCAGGCAGTCTCAAGGAGAAAAACTAAGTTCCAACAAGCAGATTTGGGGAAACAACGAACCAAACTAACCTGAACAGCACAAAGGCACTAAATGTTAAAATCCTTATTCTACTTAAACACCTTTTCACCACTGGAGGTTTCAATTGTTATCTAAGAAAGCTTTAATAATATAAAGAAATACAAAGGAAGTATTCATATATAGAGGGAAAGATTTTTGGGAATGTGTGACTGCTTTGAGAGCAGACACAGAGACCCACAAAATTCTGGATGGTTCTGATCCCCTCAGTTGCATAATGCATAAAGCAAAACAGCCAAGTCTAACCTAGAGCAGCTGGGATCACTTTATACTATCTGATCTAAAAATGAAGGATTACATTCTGTGAGTAAAACAAATCCATGTAGTAGTTTCCTGACTTTTCTTTATTCCCTGTTTTGCAGAGCTACTCTGAAGGATGGCAGAGAGGTGTGCTTGGACCCCACTGCTCCCTGGGTACAGCTGATTGTAAACGCAATTTTGGCCAGGTAAGTCCCATTCCCTCTTCAACTGGGCAGTTGAGTGGCAAACCTCCCAGAAAAAGCCACTTTGAAGGATTCCATAGTGATACTTCCCATTCTTTCTTAATCAGATTTAAAGAACAGGGAAGCTTCCTGCTTAATTACAGAATCAGTCTTAGTTTTTGTGACTGTGCTTCAGGGTCCTTGCTCAGGCTGATATGTCAGCACTAAACCTCTGAGTACCAGCAACTCTGCCTGCAGGGAAGCACAGAAGCGTTTGCCTCCCTTTGAAAAATAAGGCTTTAAAAAAGTCATCTTCCCCTTACTTAGGTGCTATTTCTGAGCTAATGAGGTTCTTGCTGTGAGTAACTGCAGGAGCTCGTGCTACAGAGATTTCCCAGCTGGACACTAGGCATGCACATGCTGGGATTTCAGTAGCTGCTTTCAAAACATCAACTTTATTCTCCCTGGGCTTCAAGATAGCACAAAGAATTGGAAAGAGACCCCGCACCCTAAATTGTTTGTGCAATGCTAAGCAGTAGTAACTTGAACCTTCTTTTAAATTATCCTCTTCTCTCACCTCTTAACAGGGCTCAACAAAATTCTGACTCTCCTCTCTAAGAAACACCAGGACAGAAAAAATCTGGGAACTGCTTCTGCTCTTCTGCCAAGGGAAATGTTTGGGAAAAGCATCACTCAAGCAGTGCACCATCTTCCACATCCTTCATCAGTGTTACGATGTTAACTATGGATGGTTTTATTTATTTATCTATTTATTTAACTGTGTGTATTTAAGGAAGTCTGTCACAATGGCCAGTGTTGTCCATGAGACATGCTGCCTGTGACACTGAAGGAAAAGTGGTTTGCTGAAGGAGATTGAGAACCCTTGGCAGCCACTTGAGCCAAACATATGCAGCGAGGTGCAAAGCACCTGCAGCACAGCTTATTTACACTAAGCTTGATAATTTTGCTATTTCACCAGCAAACTGATGAATCCTCCTGCTCCCCTGGAGTGCACCAGTATGTTGTGTCAACAACAGCTTCCTGAACTACAGTCAGCCTGTGGCCAGACTGTGAACTGTAACGTCTCACTTGAAAAACCTAACCTACAGAATGTGTAAAACTGTATTTGTTATTTATATATTGTGATTTCCATGGTATTTATAGATGTATTTATTGAGCAGTTTCTATGTAAGAAAGAAAACAATTATTATTTATTTAATTTCTACTGGATTTTTCATTCCTGCTATTAATTTCTGGAGAAATATTCACAATTTCGTTACTCTGTACTTGATTGTATGTCCAATTAGGTAGTCCATCAGCTAATGGAAAAAATTTCATTTTACATATAGAGAGTTTGATTGAGTGTAATTATTCCTATAAATGTACTATTAAAAGTTTTATATTTAAAAAAACCCATTTGTTATCAGTTTGATCTTTTAAATTTTCATTTGCTGTATTTGAAAATTTTGCTTTCTTTTTGCCAGCCTGATTTCTGGAACTGAAATGAAAATTTTTAAGTCCATGGTACCATAACTCCCCTTGTTGTGGTAACCTGGCACTCCTGACTACACTTAGAGACTCTTAGGGTGGGGTAAGCGGCTCACTCTCTTCTCCTCAGGCTGTTCTCAATCCAAGGGTACTGGTGGGCTCTAGAGACACGACCTTTCTTTAATTCCCTTTCAGATAAAAGAGTTTTACTCCCAGATGTCTAAACACTGCTAAGTGTCCACTTCAGCCCCACGGTTGTAAATCTTTACTACAACAAAAGCCACTATCTGACCACCAAAATAGGAATGTGTGACCTTTACTTCAGGTACCCAAAGAGCAAGACCTTGTCCTAGTGTAACAACTGCTTCCTATTGTGATCCCTGAAATGCAGCGTGCTGAACACTGCCTCCCTTAAAAATCTTCCAGAAGGAAACAGGGAATAAGAGAGAAAGGGCATAAGTTCGAAGACCATTGCTTTTAACTAGAGTATAACTTTATATGCTATATATAGTATAAGTTTATTTGAGGAATGCACATTTTTATTTCACTTTTATCTGCAATCTAGATAGTAATAAAACAGTAGAAGGATTTTTGCTGGGTAACTTGGTGTTCATAAAATAAGACAGCTGTCTCTGGCTTGCTTCTTCTTGAAGACCCTTCTCAGTAAGACTGATGCCGGTCCTCTCCTTCACCATAGTTATTTTGGCATCAGCGAGAAGAGTTCTGCCACCTTAAACAGTGTGCCCTGGGACCCTGCAGCTACCAGCCCATGCAGAAGCCATGCATTCATCACCTTCCTTTCATTTCAGTGCCCTCCACATCATGAAATGCAACAGAGGTATTTACATATCCTTTCTGTCCTCCGCTATGTGCTTGGCCCCTCAATTCAGCTTCCTTTCAAACCACTTTTATTTCCTTTCTTTTCACAATGGGCTCATTTGGGGGGGGGGCAAGAGAAGTGGCAACTACCACCTGACCAAGCAAAGACCTCCTGCTATTTCCCTGTCCTCAAACGCCCCTTCCCATGCCTGGTTGCTGGAGTTCTGCTCTTACATGGAGAACTGCAATTTGTCCCCTGGAGTTTCTGTGGTTGCTGTTCTTGTAATAATGAAAGTAATATTCCTCTCTAATGTATAAACACTGCAAACTATAGAGGAAGTCATGGGAAGAAATACTGGAAAGTCCCTGAAAAATACTTCTAACTCTTCCTTAGAAGAACAGAGGATGCAAGCATGAGTTTCTCGGCCTCAATTTCTCTGTCTGTGCTGATTGTTGGCTAACATAAACATAATGTTGGCTAACATAAACATCCTGGTTTTGTGTTAGGTGAAAAACGCATGATCTATGCTTTGCTTGATTTTAAAAGATTATGGACTGCTTCCCATTCTAAAATGACTGCTTTTCTTTTGTTCTTATCACATAACAAGGGAAAATCCCATTTTCCCCAGGAAAATTAGGCATAGGACAGACTTTATATTGCGGATTTGTTTCTAGCATTTATTCTTGTTTATAACAAGATATCATGAGCAACTCTATAGGAAATGGATCCTTTGGAAATTATACAAAGTGCTATGGAAACTTTGGAGTGAGCAAATAGGCGTTTTGTTTCTGTGTGCACAAGTGAAACAAGAATTTTGCCACCTATAAAAATAAGTCTGAGATCTCTGCTGGTGAAAACTGTCATTAAAATTGACTTTAATATTACCTGCAGTTAAATTACTTCTAGTAACAGCCATTGGTGCCAATCAGTGCAAAGATTGCTTCACAATTCCTGTGGAATTCTGGAGAGGAAGGCTATGTGGAAGAATCTGGAAGGTTATAGATATAACCAGGCTCACTGATACTGTTCCCTCTGCCCTTTTATGAAACAGGCAGCAGTGTGACATCTCTACAACCTTCTGCAGGCAGATTTCAACATAGCTATGCTGAATAACTTTTCATCATTTTAACAAATATCGTTTATTTTAACAAGCATCAACATCTGATAGGTCCAATTACCTTATTCCATGGAAGTTCAAATTCACAAGGAATGTGGTCAATATTTTTTGAAAGAAAAGTGTTGCAGTAGGTTTTCCAGATCCCATCTCCACCGACTCAGCCAAGGACACTAGCAGAAGTGTGAAGTAAGACTGCACCACCCAAAGTGCACATTTGCAACTCCAGCATCAGTCTGTCGACTTCTCTTATTCCTTACCAGAGGACTGCATGAACTGGAGAAAATCTAATCTTTTTATCTTTTGCAGAAATTTTTTTCATACATAGACACCCTATAAAAACCTGTGAAAATAAGAAGTTGTTAGGGAAATGGCTTGAGAGCATATTTGGACCTAGTTAACCAGCTTACCTCCAAAGGAGCCTTCAACTTTTAAGAAGAAGAGTTAAGCAGCTTTTCTGTCTCAGCTAAATACAAAATGCCAGAATTAAAAAAAAAAAAAAAATTAAGCACTGAAGCAACATTCACACTACCCTCCTAAGATTCATGATTTCTAGCTTTTTCCTTGAAATAATTTTCCAGAATGATGAAAGCTTCATAGCTCATAAGAGAAGCAAATGAATTAGTCCATCCTCTTAGCCTGATTCTTTTATTAAAGACATGTATTGCGTGTTTGCACAGATAGAAGGAGACTTCAAAAATACTGACAAATTCTTCTTCTCCTCTTCTGTTTTCAAGGTCACACTTTTTACAAGTTTGCAAGCAGACAGGAGAATCAGAATTCAACTGTTGTGCTAAAGCCAAAATGTCAATAAAATTGCAAAAGCTTGGAATACCATTTCTGTGTGAAGTGTATGTGTCTAAAGCATCAGCAGCAGAATTCATCAACAGTGAGACAGGACATGTGAATGAGAGCATGGACACATGGGCTTCTCTTTACTCGAGGCTGAACTTCTTGAAGGAATAAGAATGTATGAGAATGAGCCGCTGTGGCACAGGCACAGATGAAACAATTACAGTGCAGTTAAAAGGCAAGGTTTCTAACTGAAAGCCAGTAGCCATTCACAGGTACTGAGAAAAGCACAGCCACCTGCCATAGCAGCAGATAATCATAAGCAACAGACGAATGACTCCTGTTCTCCCTTTGATCAGGCTTTTGCAAAAGTAAAAAATAAAGGCAAAGTAAGACATCCTAAGCCCAGAAAAGGACCAAAGGGCAGAATGTGAAACACCCCCTGCCATCTATTGCTCTTACTGTAAAGTATGAGTTTGTCCATGCAGGTGTCAGACCTCTGTGTGAAAGGCACTTAGTCACTCAATACAAACAGTGAAAAGCAAGTGACTTGTTAAAAAAACTGACTCTTTGAAAGCTTTGTGTTTGACTTATCAAATAAAGAAATGCACAGCCACCCAGCTGGTTCATTGCTGAGCCAGACATTGCCAGCAGCAGAAGAACAATCAAGCCAATAAATAAATGTATGTTTGCTGACCTACTGCATCCCTGTAGTCAAAATTCTACCAGCTCCTAATTTCCTGCTTTCTTCTGTTTGGTACTTCACCTCTGACAGCGAAGGCCATCGTTCTGCGAAAGAGAAGCGATTTACGTAAGCGCTGCTCACCGCGAGCGCAACCTCAATAAGAAGAGCCAAAGAAAACAGGCTTTGTTGGTGCTGGTTCCTACTGAACACCCAGCTTCACCCACTCCCTGTTACCACCAAGGAAAACCCAAGTGTGTTTTTGCATACACAAATCTCTCACCAAAGTCAGCAGGAGACTCAGCTGAGGAGTAAACATGGGAAAGAGCTGCCAATCTACCTGCACACACCTGACCTGTTGGCAGGCCAAATGCTAGGCTCGTTTCCATGTCAGAAAGTTCTCATAATACTATTCCTGCTTGGAGGAAAGGATGAGAGAGAGCATGCAATGTCTTCTGATACTAAAATGACTATTAAAGAAAGAAGAAGAAGAAAATGCGTGAAAAGTACCTGTACAGTTTGGTTCAAATGATGTTTACCAGGAATAGAAGCCAGGGCCATCCAGATGGAAAGTCTGCAGGTGGAACAGTGCTCCCCTAGAAAAATGATGATTTGAACAAACCAAAAAAACTCATTAGAAAGCGAGGATTTTGTCAAATTCAAGCTTGTGTTCAAGAGCTAAGGGCAAAATACATCTAAATTAAACTAATAATAGCAAAATGGTATTTGGAGCTAAGTGAAATTATTATTTTCAGTCAATGTCCTGATCAATTTCATTTTACAGGGACTTTAACGATTTAGAAGAAAACCAAGGGTAAAAATGCTGAATTTCAATTAAATCAAATGCTGCTTTTTTCAGCCTGTTTTCCATAGAATGCTCCTAGCTGGCTTGGTCTCCTGCCACCTCAGTTTACTCCTGACAGCAGCACTCACTAGCAATTTTAATTTCTTAGTTCTTAAGAAAGAAAAAATGCTTTGCTCATGTTTGTTGCCATAACTTTTAGCACAATGTGTTGGCATAGTCCTGTACCCGGCATGTATTGAAGCACTTTGGAGTCACACTATCTGGAAACTTTTAAAAAGGAAGAAAAAAAAAATAAATACAAGATAATGGGGAAGATAACCATGTACAGTAAACTCAGTGGTGTTAACTCAAAATGTTATCAGTGTGTTTCCTCCAAATACCTCCTTCTCTAAACACCTCCCTACAACAAGCTGAAAGGACACATGTCCCTCTTGCTGCTCTGTAGGCTATTTTGGATAATTCAGTAACAATTAAGCAAATACATCGGTATAATTTTTGCTTCCTTTCAACAAATAGCAGCCATTTTTTGTTGCCAGCAGCAATCCAATTCGTTTTTACTACAGAGTCCAAACACACTGGAGACTGAACCCACACATGACACTCAAAGGGCTGTGAGAAAGCTTTCCCTGCGGTGGCAGCTTCGGTGTCTGCTAGGGTGTAAGTCAAGTATGATTTCTTCATTTTTCCTTCATTGCTACACAACCAGTGAAAATAACAGACAGGATTAAAGTCTGGGTGTCATGAGAGAAAACTTCAAAGATTTTGTGATGATTCCAATGAGCATTCCCATTTTCTTGTGGTCAGATGTCTCGTGTCACTGTTTTCCCAGGTGATGCTATCACTTTAACCAAAAGACCACAACTATCCAAAGCACACTCCCAAAAATTACTCAGCTCTACTGAGTCTGAAAACCAAAATTGCCTCAAACCGTGCTGGGGGGAATGTTGATTTTGGACTGTTTTTTTGGGGGGTGAATAGTTCATTTTTTAAGAGACTCAAATTTTGTTTCCTTCCAACTATCTGCAGATGGAACAAATTTTAATATATTTATTTCCAAACAGCTCATTTCCAAGTTGACTGAAATCTTTGTTATCAGGCTAAAACCATAAGAATGGGAGGAATTTGTTTGCATGGCTTCTTTTAGAGGTCCCCATGAGAAGTAAAGGCTTCACCATGGTTAGCAATGTCCTGATAGGAAAACTGTGTTTTACTGCACATGAAGTTCACACAGATGCAAGGGCAAGAGCCTGCAGGCAATTCACAGGATGAAGAGCATTTTCTGCTGCTGGTAAGGCCAAGAGGGGCTCTTTCCTCCTTTCAGAAGCTGTGATGACCTCAAAGGCTTATTAACTGCAAAACTGTGTGGGGGTGGAAGGAGTCACACAGTTGTAATCTTTGTCCAGGATCATGACTGCCAGGACCCAGGAGAGTCTTCCCCCTCAGCAAGGGTAAGAACAAATTGCTTAAACAATTGGGTCCCAAACTCAAAGCCCCTCCTGTCCTTATATGTTAGGTGTAAAATACCAGAACCAGTGAGTCCACCACCAGCCACACACTTTTTGGGAATTGTTATATGTCCAGGAGTCCCACTAAGTAAGGTGACAGTGAAACTACAGTCCCTGCAGTCCCATCAATGATCTCAGAAAAGGGAAGTTGGCACCTGAAACTGAAGAACGGAGAAATGATGTCCAAACACACGGATTTCAGAGCCAACCCATTCTATTTGCTAAGGTAATGCCTGAGTAATATAAACACATTCCTTCCAGCTACCAACAGTGTGTTCATGCTCTGATTCCCAGCAGTGCACACAGGTGAAGAACCTCTCACTCTGTGGAAGGGAAACAAAAAGACCTGAGGGCTCCTGAATGTTAAAGTTAGGTGAAGACGCAGGAAGGCAGGCGGGAAGACACTGAGCATCATTTGCCACAGATTGTTATTTTAAATGTGAATTTTCACATCTCAAAAGGTATTACAGAAATGAGCACACAACAACATGTGGCGTGTGCCACGATGCAGCTGGCAAAACGGAGTAGGGATTCTCCATGACACAAGTTGAACAATGGGACACTTCTATCTCTTACATCCTCTGATATTTTCAAGGGCATACGGACTGGAAACATTTCAAAACTTGAGAAACACACAGGGAAACCAAAGGAAATAAAACATCTGATAGGTATAAAACATACTTTGCACAAAACTGTAGCTTGAAATTTGGTTACTGCCTCCAGTAAATATGTTTGTACTTCATGACAGAGCTGGATCCACAGGAGGAATCATAGGTGTTAGGGAAGAGCACCTAATCATTGCCAGGGAATACTATGAAACATACTGGTATAGGTAAAAAAGGTAACATAATGAAGGTGAGACGATATCAGCAGTATATATCCCCTCTCACTTTAGACAGTCCTAGGTAGCAGCGACTCAACATTTTACAGATCAGAACATAAATCATTCCTAATCAATACCCTGGAGGAAATAAGACTGCTCCTTCAGAGAGTGGCCATGTTACATCGTTTCTAGGCCATGATAAAAGTTCACCTTACACTTGGATCTGGGACACATCCTCCAAAGTAATTCTTGTGCACTTAGGAGAAGTCCTCACTTGTTGAAGTGAGACATCTCTTGTTTAATTGTCTTCTACGTCTCCCGGGCCTGCTGCCACTGAATGGCTCCCACTACAGGTGCCAAGGGAAACAAATACCTGCTGTGGAAAGGCACACAGCCAAAGTCTGCAACAAAGCAGCCGAATCACTTCCTGCACGTAATGAATTAAGGACTGGATAATGCGAAGGCGATTGACACATGCGGTTTATTCTCTTGATGTTTATTTTCTTTATGTCCCTACTCAGGGCCTGCCTGAGCTGGGACTGCTTCCTGTGTCCCAGTAACCCCGAGACCCACATGAAGGACACTGACAGATTTCACAGAATCATGGTCTATCTTCACACAGCAGCTTCTGCTAAAGAGGTGGGTGACTTGAATGGGAACTTCAGTGAGGCAAATACAAACACAGTGGTGAGCTCTGTCCCAGCTACACTGACACCACCACTCACAATAACTCATTTGAACTTAATTCAAGATGATCTTTAAGGTTCCCTTCCAATCCAAACCGTTCCATGATTCTATCTGTACCACCTGCACTCAGTGCATGGCAAGCTTATCTACAATGAAGGAGATAGAGCAGCAGGCAGGGAAAAAACTCAACTTTCTAAAGTGATCTTGTCTGCTCCCTATCTCTTCTGTACTTGCTGAAAGAATTTTGCCAAAGGTGGTGAAGGGAGACAGGGCAAAGGGTATAATTCGAGAGAGTTCCTCCACAGCTCAGCCTTGCTGCTGCGTTATATAACTGGACTGAGGAGACCTTCCTCACATTCCCACAGAAGGGAGCTAGAAGCAATCTCAAGTCTGCAGGTACTCAGCCTTGCTCAGGCAGATGATCTTCCATGTTGAAATAGTCCCAGAGACAGCTATTTCCCTTGTTCCAGGCCTGTTTGTGCAAGTCCTGATTCAGAGGACCAGGCTCTGTACCGTCTGCTGCACAGCAGCATGTCCATGACCTGATTGCTGCTCCTCTTGGCACATGGATCTGAGGGAGAGCTGGCCGCAGAGTTTCACACATTGCTGATCCATGTCTAAAAACAGCCTCACACTCCAGACTCTGGGGGACTTGTGGAATTTCCTCAGCAGTAACCACTGTGGAATGAGTCTGATGGGTCAGTTCTTGTGAGCAGTCATGCAAGCACAAAGCCAAGTGCTGTCACATAAACTGTCCTTACTCATGTGTAGTGCCCAAGAACAACGTGTAATCTGACTGTGCATGAGTGACAACGAGTGAGTGATCTGCCCCTCACATGCATTCAGAGCTGCATCTGCCAACGACAGCTGCAACGACCTGAAGCAGATTATCTGTGCATCATCCCACCTGCTTATTGCCTCACTTTGCTACAGCTGGGCAAAACCCTCTTCCTGCAAAGAACGTGGCACTTCCTTGGGACAGCCATACGGGGAACTTGCAGTCCAAAGCTTGTGTGGCTATAACCCGGAGGGAATGGGGATTCCACCTCCATGATCTCAAGAGATCCCAAGGGATCCCAGTGAAGGTTTCTAATTAGTGGCTGCCCCTAAGGTGACCATGTAACTTCCTTTTAAGGGCAAGCTAAAAGCCAACTGCTTCCAAGGATGTCGTTACCAAGCTCTGTCTGGAAAGGGGTCCAAATTAGTCATCAGATATTTCCTGATAACACAGGGCAATCACCATGTGCTTGGGACATACAGTCTTCCTGCAGGGCTGATCTCTTGAGGGACTAAGCCAGCAGCTGTATGAAGCAGCTGAGCTGTAGATAATGGAGCCCAGGCATGAGAGTCTTTGTGTCCCATCAGCTTGCTATCTACTTAATCCCTTGCTAGGACTGCTTTACTTGCTGTAGCTTATGTGTTTCAGGTCCTGACTTGGTTTTGTTTCCAGACAGCACATCTAATCTAAGGCATTCAGGCAGATGGGGCAAGACACACAGCCTGGAATAAATTGATTTACTGAACCCCACTCATGTTCACAAACATCTGTGGAAGAAAACTGATTGCCTACTAAAAAAAATCAAAAACCAAACCCCAAAAACAAGACAAATAAAGTGCAATGTTATATTTCTTACTAAAAGTTACTACAAAAGAAAGTGTGTTGACCATAACTGATCTAAACATATGTGTAAATAAAATTTAGGAAACCTGCATCTCATTTTCATTAAAAGCTCAAAGAAAACTGCTATTTTGCTTCTTTATAACTGAACTTAGCAAAATGCCTTGACAGGAGTGAAGAAAAAGAGTGACCTATGTGTGCAGAGGAGTGGAACAGAAGTGGGGTGTAGGTATGGAAACCTGAGAGTCTCCTAGTTGCCGGAAAAAAAGATTTCCAGCTGTCAAAAGCTAGGTGAAGAAAGGGGTGCTCAGGGGAGCAATGCACACTGAATCAGAGTGCGTGGTTGCGCACGGTTAGGCAGCAAGGCAAGTTCCAAAACCCAAATTCCCTTTGGCACAGCACCCTACACCCTGAAAGCCAACGGAGAACCCCCACAAAAAAGCCTCAGCTCCTTCCAGAGAATGGGGTCCCAGCCGACGCTGGGCGATTCTCGGGACAGTGCAGCGCCACGCTTCCCTCGCTCCCAGACCTGAAGGAGCCGCTGCGCCGGGAGCGGCCGCTCTTCCCTCCCCGCCCGGCTCCTGCAGCGCCACACACCCACCGGTGGGAAGGGGCCAGCGGGGCACTGCCCCCTCGGCTCCACTCCGGGAAATTCCCCGGCAGCTCCCGACAGGGAATAAAAGCACGAGAGGGAAAGGAGGCCGTCCCGCCGTCTCCTGCACCCTCTCCGCCAGTACCAGCCATGAACACGCACCTCCGGCTCCTCCTCCTCCTCCTGGCCGCCGCCGCTCTATGCCAGGGTAAGCGGGGAGGGATGGGGTTACCCCTCCGTCCGCGGCCGGGCTCGGCAGGGGTGTGCGGGGGCCGGAGGGTTTCGGGGGGCCGGGGGGTTCCGGGGATCCCGGAGCCGAGGCTCAGAAGGCTCGTCCTGCCTGCCAGGTGCGCCGCTGGCCGGGGAGCTGCGCTGCCGCTGCGTGCAGACCGTGTCCGAGGTGATCCCGCCGCGGCGCCTGGCCCGCCTGGAGTTCCTCGCCGAGGGGCCGCACTGCGCCGTGCCTGAGGTCATGTAAGTGCTCGGCCCCTTCCCCGGACCCGGACCCGGACCCGGCCCCGGCCCTTTCCCCGGCCCCGGCCCCGACCCCGGCCTCACCTCCTCCCTGTGTCGCCCGCAGAGCCACGACGAAGCAGGGACAGATGGTCTGCCTGGACCCCGCCGCACCCTGGGTCAAGCTCCTGGTCACCCGGATCCTCCGCAGGTACCTGCCGGGCCAGCTGCCGCCAGCGCCTGGGGCCAAACTTAGCTTTTGGAGGGGCTTAAACACAAGAATAACGAGCCACGTTCTGCTATTGATTCCTGTAGGGAAATCTAGTTAGTTAGTTAGGCCAAAAATGTGTCCAGAAAGTGGCTTCTATGTCGGGGAAGGAGACAACCCAGCAGGTTGTCAGGGAGAGTATCCACAACAAATGCCTGATTAATTGAAAATCTAGCCACAGTATGTTCTATCATCATTATCATCAGGGATCTTTTCCACAACTCCTGTGGGATTTATTATCTGGTGTATGCAAGAAAACATAGGGAAAAAATTCCCTGTCTGGCTTTACAATTTGAATTCTGCCTATTGCAGTTCACCAAACAAGCTTTGAGGGAAGGAACATCTCAGAATGAAGTTACCTGTTTGCCACACGATACCAGGAAACAGATACTATGAAAACATCACAGCTCACCTCTCCAGTTTTCATGAGTTTGTGGATCAGATGTTCTATGTTTCATTCCTTCTCCTCATGTCTGTTATTCCCTAATCTTGTGTATGGTTTTATTGACTGAGATAAAGTGATTGAATCAATTTGATAAGACAGTGGAAGCTTTGCTGGACACCTGTCATTAACAGTCTCTCAATTTTATCCACCTTTGTGAAAGGTCCTTCTCACCAAATACTATTTGCCAATAGGTGTTTATAAAACAGCATTAATATCTGAAAAGAAGATGAGCCCATCGTGAAGATGATTTTGGGAATGTCTGCAGAGAGTGTGACAGGAGAGGTTTGAATGGATCGTGCCAATGATTGGGGGCAATCCCTAATCCTTCTGTCAGGAATAGCAAGAGTGTTGTCTGGCACTTAGCATTTCAGTGCTTGTTCAGGTTACATGGGAATAAAACCTGGCTCAAGCAAGAATGTTTTGCTCAATCTCTTTTTCCTACTCCAACTCACCAGTCTTTAATGCAGAATGCTTTGGACCTTTTTGCACAAGATACTGTCTAAGGAAATCACAAATTTTGCCCCTGAAGTCTTTTGCCCCTATTCAATACTTGGAAGAGTTTAATAATTTCTATGAAATTGTGGGAGTTTGTGCCATGACTGGTTTGTTTTTTAACCAGATTATGTTGAGGTTGGTTAGTTGGTTTGTTTTTAAATTTGTTTACATTGAACTATTTGGTGTTTATGCACAAGACCTAAAGGAACAGTAAGTGTTCTGGAGAGACTTAGACATTTTATGTCTACTTGTATGACATACTGTCATAACTCATAAAGAATAACTAATTCTCATGATTCTTCTTTGGAAAATTGTATGTAAAGAGGCGGATTTCTCATGATAATGTAATGAAATATAGAATGCAATAAAAATGTTTTCCTGTTGAAAAATATCCTGGGTTTTTGTGAATGCCACGTTAAACGGGCCTGTGTACCTGTGTCAGTTGGGCTAGTGGGATGCAGGGTAGCGGTGAGCTCTGTGTACCCAGGGATTCCTGGACACACCTGCAGATCAGCTCTCTCTCAAGTGTCAGGGGCACTTGTACCAAGAAAACGTGTTTCTGTATTCAGAGGCACATTACTTAAACGCTCGCATGTGAAGCTGATCTGAGCTGCTGATATGAAGAGAGATTAACCCCAGGATGAGTGTATTGAACCCAGGCATACCCCTGCATTCTGCAGGAATTTGTATTCTGGTTTACCTCGGAGTGGGCTGTTTAAAATTAAACACGTTTCTCGGGGTGGGAAGGACTAACAGCGTTTGCTGTGGTAAGAAACAGTAGAAGTTTGCAAAAGCAAATTTGTTTCCAGAAAAAAAAATTGTTCCGGTCCCAGGTGTAACAAAGATCTCTGGCACTTCTAAAAGCCAAGAATCCCCTTGTTTGGATTCCTCGGTGCACATTTCTAGGGCAAACAATCTCCTCCATCACTAGGTACGTGGTACTTGTTTAGTGACAGACAAATCAACTGCTGCTTGCACATGAAACCCAACAAAACCTTATCCAAAGGCACAACCACGTCCTGGCCTTGCTGACATGGCTGAGTCATGAGTGCTCCCCTGTGACACCTGAGGAGAGCTGGCTCATCCCCAGAACACGGGACAGACAGATGAAGGCATATGGAAGTCTGTCTCCTTTACACACTCGTGGGTAGGGAGCATGAAGTGTTCTTCCGTTTCCCTGTCACCATTTTTTCCCCTGGCGTTTAAAGGTGACTTGAGATTGTTGCTCCCTCTTCAGAGCCTTGAGAAAGTCCTGCCTGCGCTGGCCAGCTCTCAACAAGCCCCAGTGTGTCTGCACACATAATGTCTTTCCCCCTGGGAATGGTGTCTGTGTGAAATGACCACACTGCCCTGTTACACCACGTCTGCCTCTGGAACAGCGTGGATTCCAGGGAGAGCTACACCCAGCTTCACTTCATCAGAACAGCAGATACTTGCAAAATCCCAGGGCAGATTTTTTACTTTCTCTGCCTACTACACACCAAAGACTGTGGCTAAAACACTGACAATAACCAGATTATTCCAAAAGCAAAAAGTATAATTTACCTGCAAGAATAGATGCCTATTTTATATGCCATTTTTGAAAACCATGTCTCAGTAAAAACATTTACAGTTCTTCCCTTCTGCTCTATGTCATATGTTTTTCTTCAGATACAAGTTAATCTACTAAAGCAGCAATGGAAATATCTTGTGCAACTCTGGATTTTTGCCTCCCACCCAGTTTTCAGCAGGAAAGTACATTGGCCAAGAAAAAATGCTAGTAAAACAGGACACATCAAAACCCTCTCAGGTTTTTAAAGTCCCCATGAGGCTCAGGAATTGTTATAATCCATTCTTTGAAATTCTCAAGATATTAATCACAAATTAAGTTAATTTCCCCTGCACCCTAGGAGATTCACATATGTGCCTGTAGATAAGTCAAATGTACAAAGTCACAGTAAGCCTATCATTGCAACTTAAAACTACATTTAACACTTGAAATTATTTTAGGGTTTTCTTTGTTGTTTTTGTTTTTGTTTTCCCATGGAACTGGAAAAAGAGTGTGATTTCCATCTAAAGTTCCATCTTTGAGTAAATAGCATATTTTGTGCTATATTGTAATGAACTTGAAGAACTGAAAACATTTATAAAATATTTAGAGGAATGACTAGGAAATTGCTTAGTTCCACATAGCTGCAGACTGTGGAAGCAAAACACTTTCATGGAGAAAAGAAGCATGCTTGCTCTGCAAGGGTACTCAAAAATTATGACTGTCACCATCTGAATAATATGTCAGTCGTTTGTAAAGACCTCTCTAGGAAGGCAGGAAAAGTCCTTGAAAAATGCCTTCCATTTAACATTAAAAATAGAGGAACCCCTGCTTCTGCAAAAACCCAGCCAAATACCTTGCTCCATGGATCTGAGCTTGCTATCCTGTTCCACACAGAAAGTACACTCAGAAACTTTCACTCGCCAAGACAGCAACAATTATTACAGAGTTTGGAGGTTTTTGCCACTACTGTTTGATTAAAATAGCTCAACACATTGCAAGTGAAGGCACTACACTAAAAGGGCTTTCCACAGTCAAGATGAATAAAAAGCAGATTCTTATGCCCTCTGCAGAAACGGCTTGGCACAAAAAAGAAATAGCATACAAGTTTTCCTCAACAGAGCTCCCTACCGACTGCTGAGATTTAACTTAAGGACGAGCTTCTCCCGCCCTCAACTCCGCCCGCCCTCAGCCCCGCCCGCCCCGCCGCGACCTGGATCCCGCTGCTTGTCCCGGTCTTCCCCTCGTCCCTTGGCGGCGGCTCCGCTCTCACCTGTGGGGTCCGACCGACGTGGCTGCGCCCACCACAGGGCTGCTCTTCTCCTCCTTCTGCTCCGCGCTGCTGCTCCCGGGCCGGGCGCCGCGGAGGCGATGGCGAACCTTCACCTTCACCTTCACCTTCCCCTTCACCCACCTCCGCCTCAGCATCCACCTTCCCCTTCACCTCCCNAGCGCCGCCAGGTACGCGGCGCCCATCGGGGAGTTTTCCTCATCGCTCCTTCCTCTCCACCCCCCTCATCCTCCTCGTCCCCCTCACGCCGGGGCGCGGAGCGCGCGGGGGGCAAAAAGGGCGCGAAACGCCTGAGGGGGGGGCGGGCTCGGCCTGCGGGCCGGAGCCGGCAGCGGGATGGCGGGCACGGCTTTGCCCGGGCTGTTCGGCCCGGTACAGCCGCTCACCTCCACCGTAAATGCCGGCATTCCGCTGTTTTAGCCCTGAACGGAACACCTGTGCCAGAATGAACGCATGGCCGGCAGCCACGGTCCTCGCCTGACGGAAAAAACGCACAAGTTCAGCAAGGGAAAGGCAGAGACTTTCAAATCTCTGCTGGACACAAACTTTCTGCTGGTAAAAAAAAAGCAAACCAAACCAAAACGACAAAGCAACAAAAAAAA
>VZTT01048745.1:535-13777 GCA_013400855.1 Buphagus erythrorhynchus
TCAAGACATAGGGAAGGACATGAGAAGAAGAAATTATTTAATTGCATGTACACTACTGCTTGGACCCTGTTTAATAAATACAGAAGATTGGAATTGTTCATTTATGAGTATAAATTTGACCTAGTTGGTATCATTGAAACTTGGTGTGAGGAGTTGACTGGAATATTAAAATTAGATGATAAAACATTTTAAATATGAATAGAGTGGACAAGAGTGAACAAAGGATGATAACCTATATTATAGGAAAAAAAAAGAAAAGAAAAAGAAGTTTTAATTTACTAATACCTAGCAATCAGTGTCTTTCTGCCCTGTAGTTGAAGAAAAGTTAAAAATTGTTTACAGGTCACTGGCTGATGGAACTGAAATACTTTGTTTTCAAAAATTATAGAGAAAGTAAAGAAAGAAGATAAACCCAAAAATCTCAATATTCAAAAGTTTCAAAAANTAGAATTAAAGGAAGGTAATATAACTAATATCAAATAAAATTGGTTTATGAAAATAGACCTACAGTAATTTGATGCCTTTTTGTAAGGTATAAGAGAACACTGATGATGATAATTCTGATCATCTAATATTTAAACTTCCAAGGATTCATCTAATCTCACAAATCTTTCTTTTTTTTTTTTTTTCAAGAAATAAGAGCACTATAAAGTCAACAAGTTATCTTCAAAATAAGCTAAGTCTGAAAATTAAATGAAATTGAGACATCTCCTTAAAAAAGGTGTGCTTTTGAGCAAGAACATCATCCCTCAGGAGGTTTTCTTAATGTAGAACATTAAAAATTCCTTTGGAACTGTTCAACTAACAAGAGCACAGCACACACATGTAAATATGTGCATTTACATGTATTTGAATGTACGTATATCTACCAATATGCCTTATAAATTATGGAAAATAAAACTGTGCAAAAAGAAACTGGGAACTTAAGCTATTATTAGAGAGCAGGGAGACTCAGTGTTTAGAATGGGTGATTATGAGAAGGACTTCATGACAGTGGTTAAAAGGGTCTTTTTTGGACTGCACTGACTGCAAAGGGAGCTGAGTCAATTGGCTTTGGCTAAACCAACACTTAGGAGTTAACTGAGATTAATCCTACTTTAAATGGCCTTAGGAAGAGCAGAAGTTTGTAAAAAGAAGGCTCATCAGTTTATTCAGCAGATGTATCAAATCCAGATGTTGAATGTTGAGCAAACATATTTTCCATCCACCATAACCATTCTTGATAAGATCTTGATAAGTCTCTATATTTCTCCCCCAGCTACTGAGGAAAACTGAAGAGGTTACACTTGGAAGTGTTTCATTTTGGTACTTGAAGTTAGATTAGATTACTTTAAGATCTTTAGACTAGGAATTGTGTTAGTTTTTTTTCATTTACTTTCATCTATAGAAGTATTCAACTGTTAAAAAAATTTACAGTGCACTGTTATTTGTTCTTCCTTCCTATGAGCCTCCAGGTGAAAACAGTCAAGATTTTAATTTGTTTCTCTTACCCAAAATAAATCACATAATTTAAATGAATGTTGATTTCTTGAATTCCTACTGTTTTTCACTAAGTCTTACTATGATGTTCCCACCTGGTTTCAGAGCTCTTCTTGAGACTTTATCTGAATGCATATGTGAGGCAGTGGAATGTGACATGAAATATCTGATATTGTGATGATCAGATCTGTTATGTCCACACAGCTCAGTACAGGTGATCTTCAGTGAGTTTTAGCAGAGATACAGAATGAACACATCAGTACAATTACTTTTTAATCTTCATGAGCTCATTAGATGAGGTCCCACTAATAATCTCTCATTGTTTCACTGTCATATCCTGTGAATTGTAGCATATTAACTGTCTTAAAATCTGTATGTGGATAAAACAGGGAATTAAGGTCAATCTGGAAACCTTCACAGTTCCTTTACTTCAATGCATGGACTTCAACACACTTTGGTCCCAAGGGATACTACAAGCTGCCCTAAGAGAAAACCCTCTCCCACAAAAGAAGAGAAAATACACCTTTGCCTTTTAGCCAAACCATCTTTTATTTTCTACACAGAGAACCTGTATCATCGTCAGCATATTTAAATTCAAAACCAAAAGTCCACGAGGTGAGTTTGATCTCTGCCAGGTCCAAAGGCTTTAGGGGCATTTCCCAACCTCCTGATCTTGCTTTTCTCCAGTAGGAAAGACCAGCAGACCTTTCACACTGACTTACCTGTTACTCTCTTTAGACTACGTAACTGACTTGGTAGTCCTTTCATTTTCAGTCCAAACAAACATTACTTCCACCCTCTGACCCATAAGAACTGTCTCACCTACTACATTTATGTTTCTTTTTTATGATGGATGGTCAGAAGTACCCTTTGTGAAAAACTGGTGCACAAAGAACATATTATGTGAGCAGAAGTTTGAGGGATGGCCAGTTGTGTATGATTTTCTATCCCATAAATGGATTTATAGGTGTTAGATGAGGGGTAATGTTGAAATGAAGTTTTGGTTTTTTCAGGTCTTATAGTATATGCTTCTCCTTCATTATCTCTCAGATTTATACGGAGTATATTATATCCTTCTTTCAATACCTAATAAGAAAAAAAACCTTGTTGTCTTTCCTCATTTCATTGGCAGAATTTGGATTATCCCTCAGACTTCAGCATTTTCTATCGAATTTGATTGAAATTGTCCAGAAGGTTCAATGATATGAGATGTGAACCCACCCAGCATCACACAAGACAGCATGACCATGGAAGCAGCAGTGCCTTAGGACAAAAAGCAAGAAAGGCATTTATCTGACACAGAATGAGGAAAATCGTTGGCCTAAAAACAAAACAGTAATTAGATATTCAGACCAAGGTTCACAATCCTTTATACTCTTTTAGTGTTCTTTCCAAAATTTTGCATATCAGCAGGAATTTTCTACTGACTTAAAACGAGTTTGAAGAAGGCTTCTAACAAAAGGAAGCGAAAGGCTTGGAAATTCAAACTGCAAAATGTAATTATGTAGACTGACTGCACATGCTGAATAAATACCCAAGATAAACCCATAATTTTCTTATTTATCCTACTACCTTTTGTGTGTGTGTGTTTGTTTATTTGGGTTTTTTTGGGTTTTTTTTTGGTTTTTTTTTCTTTTTTTTTGTTTTGTTTGTTTGTGTTTTGTTTTGCTTTGTTTTGTTTTGTTTTGTTTTGTTTTGTTTTGTTTTGTTTTTCTGGACCTAACAAGATGTTAAATCACCATACAGTGTTTTCTGATAGTAACTCAAAAACGAGTAACAGCATAATTCAATAGAAGTATAATTAACATGTGGCTCTATTCAGTGATGAAGTGGCACTCCAGTTCTCCAAGGTTGAGAGCCACTGCTGTAGATATTCTCTTCCTAGCACAAGTGACACTTTTCAGTTTCACCTGCAGGAATGTTTTCTTGGAATTACTCAGGGCCTCACTTGCAAAAAACATCTGTTTGCCCCATATACCAAAACTATTGCTTCAGGGTCCTAGCATCTGAGAATCANCAAAAAGTTTATGTAAGGAGAAATGAAGAGAAGCAAAAAGAAAAAGAGAAAACAGCCTTGAATAGCTGATATTTTATTACAGGAGAAAAGAAGGGAAGAAAGTCAGATATTATGGGGGAGGTTATAGTAGGAAAAAAACACGTAGCTGGTGAGAAGATTGGAATTTTAATATGAATCAAGCTGAAGATGAATGGAAAGGATGAGTTTTGTCATCAGCTTCCAATGAAATGGAGACACCTGATCTGATTATAGTGTTTTAAAAAGTCTTAATGGCATATTAGAAAAAAAATTATGCGTGTATTTCTAAAGCACTGATTTCAAAGTGTATGAATTCTAGCTATAAATACCCTTCTGAATGAGAAATTACTAGCCTTTGTGAGACAGTTCTGCTCCCTCCATAGAGAAGCACAGCTTCAGCTTCAGTCCATTAGTGCACCTCCTGTTTAACAGCTCTGTCTTAATGAAGTTCAGATATTGTCCTTGATGGCTGCTGTTCACAGAATTTTTGAGAGTGTGGTCAGAACTTCCTCTCAAGAGTTAAACAACAACTTCTGTTGTAGCACCTCTGGAGCAATTTTGGACACTCTCTATTGCTCACCTGTAGGTGCTCAGATGCCCATTCTGTGGGCAGGGATGAATTGGATGCATTAAAGGCTGGTGCCTGCTCCTCTAACTGCAGGTTAAATATTTTTCAGTTACAGAAAATACTTCCAATATCACATATAGAAATAATTCAATAAGGTATCATTTGGGCAAAGCACTGTGGGTGTCTGGGTAGCAGATACATATCTGAGTACCTCCCTTGGTAAACATTAGGAAAATTAACTTGTTTACTTTTAGTTCCTTCTTAAATAGCTAAGTATGAATGGGCACAGTGCTTAGCACTTCTGTTTTTCTCTGCTCTCTGCCCAAAGCTGTTCAATTCCCTCTGAAAGTGGGAACAAAGCAGGAAAAAGAAGAGGAATATTCTGCTGACAGAACACTGTCAAATATGAAGCAGTTTCCATGAAATTCAAGTACGTTATGGAATAAAATTAAACAAAAAATCTAATCCAGCAAATGGAAAGCTTTGTTTGTTTGTTTGCTATGAGATGTATAACATAATTACTGCAATAGTTATTTTTAAAGGGCATTTTGCATTTTTACTCCAAATTTCTGTCAGTCTCACAAGCTGTAATTAGTGCTAATCATCCTCTACTCCTGGTAAAATAACTGAAGAGAATTCCATCACCTTTCCAGCCAAAAAGGTTTTCTGCTTGCCAGGTTCTTTATACTAATGCCTTAAGCCCTGTAAATGGAATGGAAGCCACATAAATAAAGTGGAAAACTGAAGAGAGCACTTCTGGAAATTAAGGGCGGTTTGAACCAGTTCTGTAGATGTGGGGGTAGATCTCCATGGGCAGAACTCCAAGTCGAAACTTAAAAGACATAAACCACCACAAGTAGAGAATCTGTGTAAACACATTAACACACTGCAGTAACCAAGATAATATGTAATTTTCTAGGATCAAGCCACTGCAGTGGGGAGCTTTAGGGTCAGATTTGGCTAAGACCCAATCAGCTACTGTGCAAGACTTTATCCAGCAAGCCATGGAGCCATGGTCTTTTGTGGGTTTTGTTTGTTTGTTTGTTTGTTTTTCATGAGATTATGCAGGAGAAATAAGAAAAACTAACAATATATTTGAGGATAACACATGTAGATCATGGCAGAGAGCTGAATGACTTTTCAAAGATATTTCAACTCCCATCAAGCATTAATTTAGAGTTGTATCTTTAATAGATCCCATTAGAATTGTATCTGCCCTTCTAGGAAAGCAGACCATTTTTAAACTGGTTTCCACATCTGTGTGGTCATTCAGTTTAAAACAAATTACAGCAATTCTTAAAGCCATTAAAATGTCTGATGATGATCCCAACCAAGTGTTGTATCTTAGCTTGAATCCTCCCATTTTCTTTAACTTGCCTTAGAGCCTTTTAATTTCTAGGAAATACCATTGATTTAAAAGTAAATAAAACAAGTGGAAAAGTAAAAGTATACTTCTGCAGTAGTTCTTATTTTAAATTTACCTGCAGCATTTCTCATGTTTGCATCTCTTTGAGCAACTCCCCAAACAGGGCTGAAAACTTATCTGAATAGAAGCTGCTAGATTTTGACCAAGGCAGAACTAGACAGCTCTTTTGTCTAATCCACTTTGCAGATTCCCACGTTCTAAAGTGTTTGAAAGATTCCTTAGATAAATAATTTCTATTTTCTATTCTTCCTGAGATCAAATATTAACAGCTGCAGAATCCTGAAAATCAAAATCTGCATTGTCACCTCTGTGCCCTTTCATAAATTTATAATTTATAAATTTATAATTTATAAATCATCACTTAAAACTCTGCCAGCCTAAAAATCACTACCATCTAGTATTGTTTAGGGATCAATAGAGCTATGGCAGTTTGAGGAGTTATTGGTTGTCAGCTGAACCAAGTAACTGCTCATATATTCTCATGCTCCAAATGGGAGATGAGTTAACATAACTTTCTTAGGAGAAGATAAAAAAATAAATGAAACTACCTAGAAATTTGAGGCCAATTTTTAGGTATTTATCATAAATATCCATGTTACATTTCATATGGCAACCCAAACTGCTAGTACGAGCATACCTATATTGGATTCCTAAATCTGGTAGTATTTATAACCACTTAGACAAGCAAAGAATTTAAATTAGGCAAATCCTTTTTTCCTATTCTAATGTATTACCCTCTCTGTGGACCTCATTTGATGCTTTATTTACTTGTCTGATTATATTGAAATCTTAATTTAAGAATTTTAACAGAGCGAGGATTGTTTTTGTGTTTGCTGCTTCATTTGATGATTATGCTTCAAATCATTTGCAAGGAAAAGAAATTTCCAAGTAATTCACAATTAATAGGGAATACAAAAGCAGAGAAGCCACAATTTACCATCCAAAAAGAGACCTGACCTCAGAAACTAAAGTAATAGTTATAACATTGCATCAGAGATTGTATGATGAAGCATTAAAAAAAACAACTTTACACAAAGCCAGGAATTTACTTAGTAAGGTCCAAAGGAAGAGAAAGACTCTTACTTGATCACAGCTTGACTTTGAACCAACCACGGAGCTATGGAAAAAGCAAATGTAAAAAGTCCTAACAGATGTGAAATGAATTTTCTGTAGTAGGGGTAAAGGAAGGGCTAATATTATACAAATCATTTATGTGATCTTCCCAGAAATATTGAATTGCATCTTTGTGTCTTTTACCAAGAAAGAAACCCACTTGGACTCAGAAAGAGGATCACCAGTGCAATAGAAAGACTGTTCAGTTAAGGAGAGAGATGTTTTTGAGATCAGAAAGGAGACTTCTGGAAGAATTACAGAACATAATGGTCATCACTAAATGTTCTGTAGCTTTACTTACTGTTTTTGGAATTGAAATTTAACATGTCAAATCTATCCTGGGTATTCAACACCCAGGTAGGTACTTCCAGCTCACAGAAACACTTAAATCTATGTGAGTATTCTCTCATGGAGTCTAGCAAGCTGATGGCCCTCCAGCGGAAGCTGCCCAAAAATGCATCTCCTTTAATCTGGATTCTAGCTTCTTTTCCAAAATATAATGCAGAACAACTGAACGTTATTGACCATTTTAAGAAACCATTAAGGAAATTTAGACTATTCACTAGCTGGACAAAGAGATGCACAAATAAACTAGATTTTTTTTTTTTTTCCACAGAAACCACTTAAATACATTAGTGCAAAATCAGGAAAGAGGCATTTCGAGGCTTTGTGCACCCTCTTTGTATTGCAAATACAGACTAGAGGGAATGTGCTGCATCTGATCTTGTGCAAATCTGGAAGCCAGGGCCTTTGTCATAGACTGGTATTGGTACCTGTATGCAACAGAAAACTCAACACAGGGAAAAGTTTCAGAAGCACCTCCTGAGATGCAGGGTTCCTTTTCCCCACAGCTGTGGCAGTGCTAATAGCCATGCAGCTAATCCTTCCATGGGCTGCCACAGCACAGACCCCAACTTCACACCTGCCTGTTTCTTCCTTTGTCTTTTTTTTTTTTAATTAATAACCATCAAATTGTGTCCGGTTGGCTCTTCCCTCTCTTTGCCACACTCACAACACCCACACTCAGCAAAAGGGAAGGAAGGAAGAAAAGCGGGATGGGGGTGGGGGGGGGATGCCATCTTGAAATTAACGGAGGCAATTGCAGTTGACATAATGATTCCACATAATCCTAGCAATTGAGTCACAGAGCAGCACAACGAGCTCATACTCGGTGCTCGGGGCACTGCTTCCCCCTTCCCCTCCCTGCCTTGCGCTGCGTGTAGGAAACAAGAGACGACAGAAGGCACCACTCTCTTTAAGGAGTCTGTCCTTAAAGGCTTCAGCCATCCTGGCTGTCGTGCATGGGTGTGGGGGCTGGATGCAGCCATCCATCCATCCATCCATCCATCCATCCATCCATCCGTCCGTCTGTCCTTCCATCCATCCATCCATCCATCCATCCCTCCGTCCATCCATCCATCCATCCATCCATCCATCCATCCCTCCGTCCGTCCATCCATCCATCCATCCGTCCGTCCGTCCGTCCATCCATCCATCCATCCATCCGTCCATCCATCCATCCATCCATCCATCCATCCATCCATCCATCCATCCATCCGTCCATCCATCCATCCATCCATCCATCCATCCATCCATCCATCCATCCATCCGTCCATCCATCCATCCATCCATCCATCCATCCATCCATCCATCCATCCATCCGTCCATCCATCCATCCATCCATCCATCCATCCATCCATCCATCCATCCATCCGTCCATCCATCCATCCATCCATCCATCCATCCATCCATCCATCCATCCATCCGTCCATCCATCCATCCATCCATCCATCCATCCATCCATCCATCCATCCATCCGTCCATCCATCCATCCATCCATCCATCCATCCATCCATCCATCCATCCATCCGTCCGTCCATCCATCCATCCATCCATCCATCCATCCATCCATCCATCCATCCATCCATCCATCCATCCATCCATCCATCCATCCATCCATCCATCCATCCATCCATCCATCCATCCATCCATCCATCCATCCATCCATCCATCCATCCATCCGTCCGTCCGTCCATCCATCCATCCATCCGTCCATCCATCCATCCAGGCCATTGGCTGACAGCAGATGACTTTGCTCAGGAGTGGCACTTGGATTTACCCCGGGGGGTCGGGAAGGGGCTGAGGCTGCACACAGCTGTGCCATCTGTTCCAATAATGCCACATTGCTCTCTAAACTCAGTAATGAAGGCTCTTGAGTAATCTTTCATCAGAATGACTTCACAGCATTAAAAATGCATTTCAGTACATAGCTTGTTTAAATATTTAACCCTCTTTGGCTTTGAGAGATTGATTCAGATCTGTGGCGTTTATATGTGTAAGAAACATTGATTTTCATATGTAGACCTGAATTAATTCATGAAGACATGAGTATGCGCAGAGTGATCTGTGACAAATGGACTCTCAAACTTTAGAATGTGAGTGGGGACAGTTGGCCTTCTGGCTTTGATTTTCCTCAGTGCAAACTTTTCGTGCAGAAGAGTTTTACATTGGATTAAATAAGATAAACACAGCTTGGACTAATGCCCAAGTATATTTAATGGGAATTGTATGAGTCTCATTTACCAGCACCTCCTTTTTGTGCCATTCACTGTGTGTCCCTTGCCCTGATTTTCAACATGTCTGGCATTGGTTTTATTAATACCTTTTTTTTTCTTTTTTTTTTTTTTTTTNTTTTTTTTTTTTTAATTCTTCCCTGATGGATTTTTTTTTTTTTCTCTTTTTGGTGGCAATTTCCTTTTAGATTCCTGACATATTTAGCCAGCAGAAATGAACACTGCTCTAAAACTGTCAGGCCTTGTTATGGCATGGAGGGTCTGACACATGCAGGGCTGTCAGCTCAGCTGTTGGTGTGGAATGATTGGATGCTGGGCACAACACTTAGGCTTTCCTTACTTGTTGATATGTCCAGGGTGAGTACTCCATGGGAGTCATTATGAATACACACTCCTCAAGTCATGCCTTTGTCTCCTTGGCACACAAGTTTTGGAAAGATAAAACACCAATATTTTTAAGGAAAACTATAACAAAGACACTGTGGGAGCATGAGCTGTGACATGTATAAGATATTACTCTGAAAGTTATGTTCTTATTAAATAGTCATTATGAGGGTTGGTGAAGAGAAAGGTGACCAAAATCATGGAAATGCTTGCTATATAAATTCTTAGATTAAACATGAGTTACCTGACATAATTTTGCTTAGTACATCATTGGTGTCAGTGCTTGTTCATCGCTCAAAAATGTCTTACATTCTAGGAGTGATAAAATGTGCTAGTTTTGGCTGGGGTAGAGAAAACATACTCCATAGGAAATGTTATAGGGCTGCATTCTGGATTTGTGCTGGAAACTGTGATGATAAAACAAGGATGTTTTATTATAGCTGAGCAGAGCTTACACAGAGCCAAGGCCTTTTCTGCGTCTCTCATGGCCCAGTAAAGAGGCTCAGGGTGCACAAGGAGTTGGGGGAGGACACATTTTGCAATATGTGAGTTCCAGAAAGGAAGGTAGGAACTATTTTTAGCATGACTTTAAGTCCAAACTAAACCCTGGAGATTAGTTAAGAGGAGTCTGAAAAAGCTTAAGGGTGGTGATAGAGATTTAGACATATTCCAGTATTAGATATGTGGTAATCTTGCATAATGATTAAACAGATTTATCTTCTCATTGCTGCTCCACAAATGCTCTCCACTGTTCCACTCCCATTATGTGTAATTTGGATACTGTCTTCTGGTATACATGCTAGCAAGGTTCATCAAAGTAATTGTGAATGACAGACCTTGGCATCTGCCTCTTCTTCATCTAAAAAGGAATCAAAAATACATGAACCATGGGCCAAACAGCTCAATTTACAGTGGGAAATGCCAAGTAATAATGTATCATCTTAAAGTTATTGCATAATTGTGGTTCTGATAAAAGCAGTGGGCTTGCTATTTAATAGTTTATTTATCCTTTAAGAAATCCAGATCAGAGCTGTTCTTTCCTATATGTATTTTCTCTTATGTGTCACAAGCAAACACATATATTTTATACATATATACACACACACCTATTCACTCAGAGATGGGCGAAGAAGGTGCAGAAATATGCATCTCTCCATAAAAATCTAGATGTAGCATTATCCTTCTCCAGGAACTGGCTACCACAATTGTCCTGTGTCAGCAAACGCCTGTTGACTCCAATTCAATACTGCTCAGTGGTACTCATAATATAACTCCCAGATGTAAGGGGTTAAGAAGGTTTTTTGTGGGAAGGCAGATTACTGCATAAACTGGTGGACCATAATTGTTTTGTATCAGATTTTAAGGCAGAGTCTGAAACAAGTGTATCATTGATCTGATGTTCCTGTGTTTTCTTCAGCATTTTTTTAAACTTAGCATATGTTAGATATATATTTACAAACATGAAGTGTTAGTAGTTTATTTGCAATGTTTTGTGCACAGCATTTTAATTTCACTTTTGCTCATATGCTGGGGTTTTTTTCTCTTCTTTTGCTCATCCATTCCCAATGTTTTACAAGTGCTAATAATAATAATTCAACTTAATAACATCAATCCTTGCAGAGCACTTGAGCCCATTCGCTCCTCAAGGGCACCTAACCCTTCATGTCCTCAACTTGCAGCTTCTTTATCACACTTGAACCACCCTCATAAACTACATCTTCTTCAGACCTTGTCAGGAAGGGCAAGTCCAACATAATGGAAATGAACTGAGAAAAATACAACCTTCAGATATGTCATCTCTTGATATTACAATTTCTCTTCCTTTTTTTTGCTATGGGGACTGAAACAGGTATTCTTATTTTTCTGTTCAGGCTTTTAGGATCTCAATTTTGCTGTCATACTTCTATCACATTCTGAGCTAGAAAAATGTCCTTTCTTTCTGGAGTTAGGGGAATTCTTTGAAAGCATTTCACTTGCCCAAACTTCTGACATGAATCTGATCAAGTTGCTGATATAACTCATGCAACTTTAGTGATCACAGAGGGTGTTGAGGACTTTTTTATTGATGCTTTTTTTGGATTTTATCTCTATTTTGTCTTCATGTGAGAGAATATTGTGTGCAGGCAAAGACTGGACTCTCCACAGAAAAGGTCTCCTAAAGGAATTAAATTTTGTAGCAAGTCTTACACTTTTTTCACTTCATTCAATAAAAAAAATTTAGGTACTTCATTTATGTAGGCTGTACATTAATTTACTAGTCTGGAGAAGAGCAAAACTGAATGGATATCAGTTTGTTCCACGTTTTTGGTCTGTTATTTTTGCTTCTCCTAATTTGCACCTTATGGTGCAAAGTTAAAGAAGATTGATGTAAGGAATACTTTGGACAGTCTTCATTTTGTCTACAAGGTGGGCTGCCTACGAAGAAGCACTTGCTCTTGTAACTGTTAACCATCTCTAGAGAACCCTACCTTATTCATCCATTAAAAAAAAAAAAAAGAAAATCAATAAAAATCTCGACAAGAGGATAATCCTGATCGTGTGTAGTCAGGGGTATGCTAAGGTAGGGAAACCATGATTCAGGGAATATTCCACAACTAATACTTCAACCCACAGCATATTTGGAACATTTCTTAGGATGACAAGGATGTAATGCCGTGGTAAATTTTGTTCAGCCTGGACAAGGATGTTGGGGGAAAAACGGTCTGAGAGAAAGGGGGAATGTTAGCATCTGGAGTAAACACAGCAACTTAAAGGCAAAATATTTTGAATAATATTTGCCACCCAGAAGGTGGTTGGGAAGTGGAACTGGCTCTCAGGGAAGTGGTCAGAGCACCAACTCTGTTCAAGAAACATATGAGCAATGCTCTCAGGCACAGGTTGTGACTCTTGGGGATGATATTGTGCAGTGCCAGGAGATGGAATCAATCATCCTGCGTCCCTTCCAACTCAGGATGTACTGTGATCTGTGATTTTAAATTATACATGTATCTGCCTGTCTATTGTACAACAAGAGGGATGAGAGATGGGACACCCCTTCTATGAGGAAAGGCTGAGAGAGCTAAGGCTGTTCAGTCTGGAGAAATCTCCAGGGAGAGCGTGTTGTGGCTTTCTAGTACTTTAAGGGGCCTTATAAAAAAGAGGGAGAAGAATTTTTTATACAGGCAGATAGTGACAGTAGAAGGGAGGATAGTTTTAAATTGAAGGAGGTCAGGAAGGAGGTCATATTAGGAAGAAATTCTTTACTCAGAATGTGGCAAACAGAGACCAGAGAACTTGTGGATACTCTGTACTAAGAATGGTTCAAGGCCAGGTTGCATAGAGCTCTAAACAACCTGTTCCAGTGGGAAGTGTCCCAGTCCATGACAGGATTTTGAAATAAGATGGTCTTTAATGTCCCTTTCAATAAACCACTCTTTGATACTATGAAAGATAAAAATTTCTCTACATTTGCTTTCGTTAATGTTATGGATTATTCATTTTATCTGCTGGATGTTGTTCCAACTAGGCTCCTTAACCTCAGCATTGCTCTTGGTTTTTATGGACTTTCATAGGTTAATTTTTCTCAGTTAATTTTTGGGTTTTGTGTTTTCTTTAATTTTGTTTTGTTCTTGAAATAAGACACCAGTCACACTAAAACATTAAAACATTAAAACAAACAAACAAA